>LYUA01000436.1:250013-268818 GCA_002093875.1 Calopteryx splendens
CTACCCTCACCTACCAAACCGACCTTCGGGTTGATTACTGTGATGATTATGATTGTCTCGGGCATCTCGGATGCAATATATCCGAATTCTTAGGCAACCAACCTCCCCCCACCCCCTCTATTTAAGAACTCGTACCGTCATGAAAAAAATTTGTCCCACCTTGGGGAGAGACGATATCGACAGCCGTTGTCCCTCAATATTCCACGATTACTTACGGTTCCCAAATCCTCCCTCTCCCTTTCCACCTCTCTCTCATTTTCCTCCATCCCTCAAACAACTAGGCCTGCTCACTCGAAGGAGAAAGTGGTGAGGGAGACGGTATGCCCCGCAAGGTCAGACCGGTGATGTTCCACGTTCAGATTTATCGCCTCCCCCACATTTCCTTTCACGCTGGAATGATCCTGCATCCACCTCCCCAGTCCTTTCTCCCTGCCTCACCCCATTCCCGCCTCCGAGCCTTACCTTCATCCGTTCCCATCGTCCCTACACGGCGTCTCCTCCCCCATGAAAACTTCCTCACCCTCTATACCGACCCTCCAATAACCCCCTTTCCATTTCCCAGTCGATTTCCAGAAAATAGGTACGATTCCCGACAGAGAAAGAGAGATAAAATATCTTCTTTTCCTGCAGTATCTTCCCCATCTTATATGCCAATTGTATCCCACGGAATAATCCACGATCCATTACCTGCGTTAAAAAAAACACGTGAAATGATTGCTTTCGTCATGAGCAGTAATAATGCTCGTAATACGCCTTCGACCGTTGTGACGGCATTGAACTGCTAGGAAATATGAAATGGAGAGTAAGGAAGGGCGAAAGTAACCCGGCATAGGCATTTACCTACACCCTCACGAAAGACTCCAAGAGGTCCACAGTTAAGAGACCATAGCATAAGAGGAAACATGCACGTACACGACCCAAACTTCACCAATAACATTTATTATAAGAAAACCATGTTAGGAAAATAATGTGACCACGTTCGATCACCAGACGCGGCTAGACTGCGCGCTGGTCCTAAGGCTGTGTGAGGAACTCAAGAAAATGTGTATTAGTGATGAAAATGCAATGGAGCGTAAATGGAATTGTCCTGTTAAAATACCTATACCATCGAAGGTAAAAGTGAATACGACGAACTCATGAAGACATTAAATAGGAAGGGTATGTTTACAGAAAAAGAAAATATAAAATCCAGGAAGATTCCAAAAAATAGCCTTAATTCCTATTTTTAACGAGAGCGATGTCATAGCCAGATTCTGTACTTTAGGTCTGAATGTAATTATGACGCGCCAATGATGCAATTTTTTTATTTAAAGATTAAACATGACTGATCCTCGGTCGAAAAATATCGAAGAAACGTACCTTAGAGATGTCAATTTAAATTACGTTCTCATTCCAAGTTTCGACGAAACATAATCTATTTGCGCTCTGACACTTGATGCATTAAAAACATCCCTATTCTAGCATCTTTGTAGTACCAAAAATTAAGTGATGAACGATTTGATTCAGAATAACTTGGTGATACGGAACCCCGTCATAAACTCAACGGTAAGTTCAAGTGTAGTAGAGTTTATGGAAGAAATATTCATAAATTCATGGCTATTTATAAGTGGAGCGCATATTAATTCATAAGTAACACCATTAGGATAGATCTAAACTTTTTAAATCTAAAAACATGTCAGTGTGAAAAGGTTTTGATTACCTCACTCAGTCATGGTTTTCCAGTAAATATAGTACTTGCTCAGAAAAATACAGAATATTTACCTGGTCTAAATGACATTATATTATAAAATGTATATGCTTCGAACTTCACTTCTTGGGAAAATGCCAAAAGATAGTTTAACATCACGATAAAACTCTCAGAAAGTACACGAAGATATATATTTTAAGTACGAACACCCAACGGTGAAACTGTACTATTCAGCTCTAGAATAGTTTTATTCAACATAAAAATGTTTAAATTGAGCACAAGTAAGTGAAATTTTAATACAAAATTCGTTAATAACTTCCTTGACACATCCAATCTACCCGAGTAACCTGTTGTGTGCGTCAAGAGAGCAGTAGGAACAAAGGAGGGTCAAAATATGGTTAAAAACTTCCTCGTGGTTTTCTTGTAGATGAGCCGATTTTAATGCAACGCATTGTATGCAACTTTCTCAACTTTGCCAATCATCAAAACAATAAAAACTTCCAGCAACGCTGCAACTCCCAACCTGGAGGCGAGGAAGTCCCACGTTTAAATCCTTCACTGAAAAGAGTTGAGAAAGGAGGCTGCACCGTGAAAGGCCGGAATGGAATTATTTTTAAGCTAATCTCTTTTAATTGTTTTTCTCACGATTTCAATTAGCTCACATGTTTGTTGGCATGTGCGAATTCTTAAGAAATTCATCCCATTAGTAGTACGGATTTCTTCAAATGGTTAAGGGTGTTGATGGTTGTAGTATTAGAAAATGCGGAGAAAAGTTATTTTCGAATAGTGAATAATATTAGCAATATTAACGACTATTGATCCATTATAATTATCAATATGAGTACTAAAGTTTCCATTCAATTGAAATTAATTTATAATATTTAGTTTACATTGAACAATCTGTTATAATACTTTCAAGAAAAAATTGTAGAAATCCAATAATATATTTTTATTAACTTAACGTGAACGATATAGAATTTCATACCTACGTTCCTTCCAAGATTACCTTCTCATTAATATTGTACAGTAAAATGTGATATGGGCGATACATTCATGCCTAATACGGGTTCCGAATTAATGATAACTGGATTATCCGACATGGTTGGTATTCACCAGGATAAGGGTGAATAAGGATATCTAAAAATAACGAAGTAGTACTAGTAGTTATTACCTAAAGCGACCGACAGCTGGTGTCATTTGCGCCATTAGGGATAGGTGGGTAATGTGGTAGAGGTAGGAAATTCAAGGAATGAAAGGAAGGTGAAGAGAAACCCGGCTTCGGCACTAGCCTACTCCTAACGAATGGCACCGAGGGGTCAAAAAATTTAAAATCCTATCCGACGGACGGATCAGTACTCTTAAGTGCTCTCCACATAGCACTCAACTACGAATCGGGTTACCACCGAAAAAAAAACTTGCTACCACCGGGGTTTGAATCCTACGAATGGGTCGAATAAATATAGTAATAAGGAAGCTTATGAGCACCGGCGTCCGGTTTCTTATCTTGTGAAGAGATGAAGATTTCACCCACTAACCCAGAGGTTGCGGGTCCCGACTTCCTTCTGTAGCAAGATAAATGCGTTTTGCATTAATGACTTTAATGGAGCATAAAGTAAAATTTCTCCTTTTTTCAAAGTACCGTAAATGGAAATCGCGATTACCTTAATAATACTTAAAAGGAATACCCAAGTGTGCAAATTTCAGTGCGTATGAAGATGCATTAAAGATATGGACGATAAGGGGGAACAAAAACAGGCCACTGAATAGAATTCTGGAAAAATATTTTACGTACAAGATTTTTATAAATAAGGATACCGCGTATTAGGGTAATTCTCCTGAGTGACACATAGTCAAGGTCAACCACGGTGGGATAAGATGATTGCGCGGTAAGTCAGAATGTTCTGAGTGTTTTTCGAATGCCTTTCTTCGGTGATCGGTTGCATTTTTCTGAAGCAAGATATATTACCGTTTTTTCTGTATGTTTTCTATCTATTCTATTCAACTATCCGACATCCTTAAAATTAACGTGAAATACTGCTGTAAACTTCAACGCGGAAGTAAAAAAAACGAATTGAATTGATGGCAAGGTCGTAATACATCTAGGACGATTTTTATATTTAAGATGAAGGGTTTTGGGTCTATTTTTGATTCTCATTAAGTATTAAGTAAAGACATCTTCAAAATTTAATGGAAAAGAACTTGGATCGCCATCCTGATGTTACAGGACATCTTTGATAACCCAGGCATTTTAAGGTGTGCGTGTAGCCAAGGAGAGGGTATTAAATCCGTAATGGAAATTTCACCGCTCTCCACCGAAATAGGAGACTTCTCAGTCTCCTTTTCCGGAACTTTCCGATAAAATACCCTGGCTGCATACACTCCTCGAGGGGAAGACCGCAATTGAGAAATATGCGCAAACGAGGAGTCACTAATGCGCCGAGTCTTACGGCCGGAGGAGCGAAGAAGCGAGCATTAGTGAGGTGCTTAAACTTTTATTGCAGGAGTAGGCCGTTTCCGGCATCAGGTCGCCTCCCGGACTCTTTCTCCCCTTCACTACTTAACTGCCCACTGGGCGCTAATTACTTTCACCGCTCCCACCGATGCTAAACGATACAAAAAAGGCAACCAGAACCTTTCGTTCCTCTCATCTCCCAGCTCCACTCCGGTGTAATCCATCTCTCTCGTCCGAAATCCCGATTGATCCGGTAACCCGATACCCCTCTGGCACCACATAGGTACAAATAATAGTGTGTTATGCTCGCTAAACAATAAGCTGGTAGCATTCAATTTATTTTTTACCACCATCAAAGCTTTTCTTTGTTTATTTTTTAGTTATTTCACTTCCATTGAGCGAAATTAAAGTAAGATCTTTTTACTGAACTAAGTTTTCTATTTGAATTTTGAATATTTCACAGTCTAATAAGGATCCAGATCATGAACATCAATTGTCAAGGGAACGAAAATAAGAAGGGACGAGTATTCAGTTTTTTCCCTCAAGATTCCATAGTTGTACATTTATTATTGTGAATATTGTCTTGCTGAGGAATTGGATCTTTGTGGCATGCAGAAAATATATTTTTGCAAGATACGGTTAGAGTAGTATGAAACTGAATTTACACCAAATATTACCAATATCTTTACTCTTTTCAGGCAGAGTTTTCTTTGTAATGAAAGTTACTCATCAAGAATAAAAGAATCTGCATATTAGAAAGAGTACTTTATTGCTTATCAACTACCTACAGAGAGGAATATCTCAAAATATGTCAACATAGCTGTTCTACAATGTAGTTTCCAGTGTCACTTTGTGGACGCGATCCATGACTTAAATGAACACACTTTGTATTTCTACATAAAATATTTAATTAGATGACCTAGGTTTCGACGCGTAGCGTCATCTTCAGGGCAGAAGATGACGCTACGCGTCGAAACCTAGGTCGTCTAATTAAATATTTTATGTAGAAATACAAAGTGTGTTCATTGAAAACATAGCTTATTAAATAAAAAAAGGAAGTATGTACATGGAATTTCAATTTTATGAGATAAAAAGCATGGGTGAATCACACAGGCTACAAAGACTTTGAACCAGTTGGTGTTAATTCGATTGACATAACAAGTGGAGAAAGGAATGCCTCTAATGGGAAGAGGAGAGAGTACTCATGGAGAGACGGGGTTATTAAGAGCGGAATTTCTTGTTTCTTTCGTCACTTTAAGTTGATGAAGCCCAGTGAAACTCGCAAAACATGATGGCTCTCAACACAACACCGCGGGAGCCTCTTCATGCAGGAAGATGCGCCTTGGAAGTGTGGAGTAGAATCAATAATAGAATTCTGTGTGCAGCTAATGGATAGATTCGTCAGCTAAGGGAAATGCGATATTGAAGTAAGCTTCCTCTTACTTTCTCACTTTCTGTTCCAAGCGATTAAGAATCATGCTCATAGCAATAATAGCAAAGGAAAGGACCAGACAGCAGAGCGTACGCAGAATGGCAAGAAACTCATGGCGACTTGGAATTACAAAAAATAACGGAATGGAAATGGAATTACATGAAAAAAATCATTTGGAATAAGCGAACGAAATTAGAACCAACGTGCTAATACAGAATGTGTACAATTAAGGTGTTCGGAAAATTAAAAATAACCTAAATTAATCGCATAAAAATTCTCTTGGCGGTTAAAAAACCCATATACGAATTGTTGGAAATCCTATTTCAAAGTTCCTACATTTATGTGATAATACCACTTTTAATCAATGTCACACATTCTAACAGCAACCCCACGCCTGCATAAAATTTTGTCGAACGTGTTCATCCCGGCAGAGCGATTGTTGCACGATCCCATACCTACCCCCCTACATTTTCTCTCCTCCTCGCCCTTCTCCCCCCACCCCGCCTTCGCCCTCGGCTTTCCGTTCGTCGGAGAAGCCAGCCGCTCCACTCTCTCTGCTTCCTGGAAATATCCCTCATCCCATTCTCATTTCTGCAGCCGCTCCTGACAAAAAGCGGAGGAATAACACCGAAGTGTAGGCCAGACCACCCAATTGATAAGGCATCAATACATTTAATGTTCTCACCATAAGCTACGATTCTGACCTCGTCGGTACATCACGCTGGGAGGGACAAAAAGGCGCAGCGTTGGACAAGTCGTCTAAGAATTTAAATTAATACATTGAGTTAGGTCAAGATACCAACAAAGACGTTAATAAGAGAAACCGAAAAGTTATCCAGAGTCCACAAATAATGGGATTATATTAACACCGAATTCAGAAATATTGTAGAAAGGGTGAAAAAAAGACGGGTACTTAATCGAGGTTTTCAAGAACTGTCTTGACCGCTGCTGTTTACAAGAATTAACTGCTTTCATCGTTTCCTTTTATGTCGAGTTTTGGCTTATAGTCGTTCACTGCCCACACTGGAGCAGAGGACATTTATCTACAAATACTGACAGAGTAGGAGATGAATGCTGCTCGGTGAGGCTCGTGAAGGGGCCTATGATCGAACTTATCAACATAGTTTAGAGCAGAAATTGTTCTTTTTTCGCTGTGGGTGAAGACCTAAGAGTAAATCTTAGGTAGTTGAGATTTTTCGGAAGAGGGAAGACGTGAAAAGTCAACCCAAGAGATATTTTTTAAAGGAAGGTAAAGTAAATTTTTGCAGCTACACGATTTGACCGGCAAACCATAAGTTATTTTCTTTTAGCTCCTTAGTATTTTTCCTTTATTTATGACCAAGGAGCCGACGGAGGGAAATCACATTGATATCGCAGCATAGATTCGAGTCAAATGTGCAATATACAGAGTGAAGATACTCTCAAGGTTCTCTGCAGACCATAGCTTTGGCATAACCTCCCTTTTTTTAATTTGATGGGTATATAAACTTACAAGTTATAAAACTGGATAAAACTACATATTATGAGATACATTTTTTTACAATTTTATGTATATATGGAACAGTAATGCCCTATAACCCTATTCTGAAGAACACCAGAAATTACTTGAACGTAGTCGGAACTCTTGTCCTCTAATACTACCCATTGTGTGCAAACGGTAAGAGTGTACTGGATCTATTTCATCGTGGTTTCATTTATTTCGCATTCTTTTAGTTTATAGATGGATTTAACGAGCGGGACCTTGTCGAAAGCTTCTTTTATAATACAAAAATATCGAGTCTAGCTGTCTGTTCTTTTCTCCTGAATTTAGAATGACGCGATAAAAAAGACCCAGTTATGTTTCGCATGTTTTTTCTAAAGGCAATTCTGGTTGTTAGATATTACGTTTGGATTTCGAGGAATGCCATGCCGTTGCCTGCAATGATTGTGGTATAGTATTTTACAGCACAGAGAAGTTAGGGAAATTGGTCGGTTATTACTGAGTATTTCCTCCTTTGTGATGGGGTAACGTTAGCTGTCTTCCAAAACTAGGGAAAATTGTCTTCAGAAATCGACTTGATAATTATATTTTCGAGGTACGGTAAAACATAGTAGGTGAGCTCTTTCAGTACTCTTTCTGGCATTTTCTTTGGCCCAGGATATTTGCTTGTTTTATTTCTAAGGAGATGGTTAGTTATCACATTAAGCGATATTATGATGTCTATCATATTTTTCTAGGATGAGGGGTTCATTCACGTCAGCAGTATAGACTCTGTGGTAAGTGTTTAAAATATTAACCAATCGCTAACAAAAATAAATACCTACAGTACTCACTTCGAGGTCAATTAAAACCAAAATTCGAAAGCCCAACCCTCACTTAATTGCTGCAAAAGTTTCAGAAATATTAAAATTTTTATCGACATAAATGTTACTCATATTTATTTGCGGATATTACAAACCGGATTCAATTTGATCCACCCTCTGATGCAATCTTTTAGGAGAAAGACAAGAACCTCACAAATGGAGTAAGTAGTGCGTATATGTGCCCTAGATGTATTATAAAGGCTTATTTAATCCTTACTTATGATTTATAAACAAGAAGTAGCTCACCCATGGATATCCAAGAGAAATCCTGTATTTATAGCTTCAAAACTCTCACACGATGGTTACATACCAATCAAGAGTAGATGCCTACCATATTCAAGGTTTTAATCCCCAACAACTTATTACTAGCTATTTCTAACGCTACCTTTTATTCTTCCTGTTTCTCAGACAAATAAAATCCAACTTCTTCGACACCCTATTCTCAACAGCCCTATTTACGAACTACCTCAGTCCTTTATCCGTGCTTAAATTGACTGGGAATAAAGAAGTAGGTATGTTTTCTCAACGACGTATCAACTTCCGGAGTGACACTCTCGTAACTCCAAAATTAGTCAGCATTTCAACGAATGACTTACTATGGGATAAACATGTGCTATAATTTTAGCTATTCCGCCAGAGAATGTCAAAACTAGATCAAATGCGCTTTCTCTGAGTAAATCTATTGCATGAATGTCCATATTGCCTTCCCTAATCACTGTGTAAACGTTAGCATTTTGCGACTGAAATTATACCAAATTCATTTTAAGAGCAGCAGATTTCTTTAAGTTTCCCGTACAATATTACAGGCTCTCATCAATGAAAGTTATTAATAACTTTTTAAGTTCTTCGCTGGACCCTTTAAAACAATCAGAAAGAATCCAGAAGTAACAGCGAACGAAGCAATTAGCAGCGACGCCAACAAAGCGTTAAAAATCGAGGAGAGGGATCATTACCCCCACCATGAAACCATTTCATGTTCTTGACCAGTCCGACTGTCTAACTGATGCAGTTGCAAAACGAAGAGGCCGGGTAAACGTTTATGCCTACTTATATTTGCTCTTTAACTGGAATATTAAACAGAAAAAAAAGTGTGAATATGAAAAAATATCGATCTGATGGAAATATTATGTAGCTTCTTTAGTTCGCCCCAATAGAAATGTTTATGGATTTTTTCTCTTTCAAATACGATGAAAAACTAATATCATAATGGTACATGGTAACAAATTTAAAAGGTCTTACATTAGAGTGGTTCTTTACTTTTTCGAGTGGAATGACAAGATTTTCATCGCAAAAGAGATTAAATTGCTCTTAATTTTAATTTTCACTGATAATATCATTAGATCAGAAATATTTATGATATTAATTGAGAATTTGGAGGCATAAAATATTAAATTCATTCTCCTCTTCCATCAACTTAGTCATGTAGGCTCAATTTAATAGTGCCTCTTCAAAAAATATCATCATAAGTAGATGCATTTACTTTTAATTGGAGTGGAAAAAGAAAGCTCATTTCTTTCAACAGATGGTCTACTATGTCAAAATAACCTGAATTAATTTCCTTTGTAGCATTCATTAATCGCTGTCGATGGGAAAGAGGAGAAGGCGATCATACCTGATCTTCTGTATTCTTATTCGCGAAATTCTTAAGACATTATCCAAGGAACTCGGTGTTGCGCATGCTATTTCCTTCTGCATTTAGAAGCAGGGTAAATGAAATACCAATTTTATCTTATAAAATATCCCTCAATAAAGATAAACTATCTTCAAATAATTAAGTTCATGAGAAACCTAGGCTCAAAAAATTAAGTGAAGCAGTATCATTACAACGATAGAATTAAATCACAACATTGGTCTTATTTTTACGCTTAATAATGCAGATTAAATACATGTTTGTACATACTTATCAATTGTAATTTTGTTTACAAAACGTTTCAACGACTTTATTGACGCAGAATATGTCATTGTATTTTGAAACGGGCAGAACACCTAGTAACGAAGTGATCCACATACAATTCATGAGGTTTTTGATCTATTGCTATGTTCCACCACGTCCTACCCGACTTGGACGAATTTATTTTGTAGTATTCATCAACGATTTTAGCGTGATCTCTGAAATGTTGGTCTTAATACCGATTAGTTCAATTAATCTGAGCAAATGAAGAGGTAGGAACAATGAAACCATTAGAAAGCTTTCTTTGTTATCGATTTCGTCATTGGTGAAAACGCCACCATGGGGAATACACTGCGACGGATTTAACCTCTGTACAACTTTTTCCTTAGCAAGAGTAAGTGCCAGCACAAACGCCAAAGGAAAATCTTCGAACCCCCTGCCCTTCCTCGTCTGCTTGGCAGCGCAGCAATGAGTCTTGCCCTTCGACCTCGCACAATCAAACAAAGGAGCCGTCTTGAGAGCCATCGCTCAAGACATCACGTCGGACCCGAGAGAAAGAAACTACGGAACCGAGTGCGAGTGCATGAGTGTTGAACACAGAAATAACAGTACCGGAATCCCACAGGATCGGGCGACGAGTGGTGAAACCGCATCCCCAGCGAAAGACGGCACGAGATCAAATTTTTAGAAGAACTTGATGCAATCTTCTTATTTTTTCCGTACAAAAAACAAGAAACAGAATGCCCTCAGAGTCGCTCATCGAATGCAACTGTGGCGTAAATCGTTCCGTACCTCGAACCTCTAAAGTCAATAAGCTCTACTTTGGTTATTAGAGGGAAATTGGGGATCAAATTTGCGCTTGATTACTTTAAATCCACTCTCACAAGAACGATAGTCATTGGCTTAATCGCTCAATTCTAGGTTCCATTAGCCAAGGAAAAAATATCAAGAATTTTAAATCAATGAATATAATTCTTCAAAAAGGGATAACTACTTCCTAACTATTACAAAGAGAGTGGGTAAGATGAGTAAGATTCCCAGATGTGATAGGGTGGGGTGTTTGTTGCTATCTGAGATATTTTCCTCGATTAGATGAAACCTCGAAGGAAGTGCACTGCACAACGGACGAGATATGAGCCGTCGTTCCCTTGGCGCCTCTTTCGTTGAGAAGATGACAATTTCAAGAAAAGGTTCGTTTCCACCTAGGTTTCTCCCACCTTTACTTTTTTTAGTCCTACCATCCTCTGGATGCCGACTTCTTTAGAGGAGGTTACTAAAAACTAGAAAACTAACTCAAAGGTTTTTCTGCCAATATAGGAATATAGACAACCATTTCTAAACGTCACATTTTCAATTTACACCTACTCCAAGTAGTAGGTGACGGACTTTTGGATAGATCCTAGGCTAGATATCCTAGGCTGTAAGGAACTTTTCTAAATCTCGACAAAAATATAGATTTTCTTCCATTAAATGTCGATGGACTGCCAACGCGAGTCCTCAACTCGAGGGAAAATGCGTCGACTACTACCTCTCTCCTCAAGTCTACAAGAAATGAATGTTTTGTTTTCACCTGGACGAAGATTAAATTACTCACAGAGCCACGGAGTGCGAGAATGATGCAGAATTATACCTCCCTCGGTCAATTCGAGTTGATAGTCCATAGTTTCTGCTGAAAAGCATTTTCACTCCTTGCATTTCTCCCTCTATCTCCAGTAACTTGCAGAAAATTAACTCGAAAGAAAGGATCTCATAATTTTCTTTCGCACAAATTCACATGAGTTGAATGCCAGAATGATGAGTATCATGACTTTCTAACCTCAACGTGCGTTTTCTATCCCTGAGTGATCTCGTTTTTACATGCCTAAGGATTCATCGCATAATTTCTTGAAAAACGAAATACTAATTCAGGTAAAGGAATAGCTTTCTAATTACTACAATAAAATCTCCTTAAAAATGTGAAAGTATTACATTCATAATAAATGACGTGATCATCTCAGGGATATGATATCGACAGCCGAAATTCAAATAAGAGTTCACTCGTATTTTTAGCGCGCCTGACAGGTGACATGCTGTTGAATAATTTATTACTTGAGGTCAATGTTTGTTAGGTATAGAAAAAAGGCAAATTAGAGGCTCAGATGGGAAAATAAGAAAGGTAAAATCTTTTCACTTATTCCAAGCGTGGTCAATCGATAAAGACCGAGTTCTAAATTCATGTAAATATTAAAGACTAAGGCAAGTTTCTTAGTACAGGCTAAATAAGTACCGAATAATACTAATTGCCTTCATCTAACGGAATACAGATATTCGAAAAATAAAATAATAATGTTAGAGAGCTCACATAAAATCAAAAAGCATTTGTTGACACAAAGGTTCTCTCGAAGTGTTTTAAAGTGCAATGATTTTCACCTTTACCAGAAAATATAATTAATATTCGAAGAAAATATTTTAGAGAAAATTAGAGACAACTTCTCAAAACTTCATTAATTTGGAGTTAGAGATTCACGGTTCTCGACATTTTTAACGAGAATTTAACGTCCGGATATGGTATTGCGCAAGGCATTCTCGCATTCATTCCGTTACCTGTGTCGCCTAGGGTATCCATTAAAATTCTGCTAAAAAAAATTGCCCAGCTTTGGTTTAGCTGAATTTAAAATCAGTATCAAAAATAAAATCACAAATAAATAATTCTTTATTGGCAGTAGCAAGATCGTTGAAGGTTTAGAGTTAGACTTTTATAGTTTTTTCAAACAATATGAGAATATTTTGAATAAACGGTTAAAGTTAAATGCATCTTTCAAAGTGATTGCACGGTACTGAGTTCAACATAATATATGGACCGACTATACTTATTTCTCACCGTGGCCTAAACAAAACTGATAGAAGCAATTGCGAAGATTCAGGCGTGATGTAGTGGAATTGGAACATAATGGATGACCAAATGATAGATATTCTCAAACAGAAAATATTAATTTATTCCAACCAGTTTTTTTTACAAATCATTACATCATCTTCAGGGCCTGAAGGTGATGAAGTATCATCGAAAGCATTAAAGGTATGCATTAATTTATACTAGTGGAAAATTTCTATTATTTGGTCATTCATTGAAATTAATCGAGGTGAACCAGAAGGAGCTGGCCAATTTTCCAAGAGGTTGGAAGGAAGGAGCACAGGATTATTCTAAGGGATCGGAGTGTTGCTGTGGTTAGAGTGGTACCATTTGAGGCCCGAACTCAATTCTAGAGGCTAAATTGATATTCAGGTACACATTCATTTGACACCAGTGGCGTTAGGAATTCAGTATACCGTTCGTCGGATAGGATGATTCACTGCGGACCTCATGGAACGTTTCGCTAAGGTGTGGGCAAATTAAGAGATAGGGTTTTTTATTTGATCATATAACAACCTTTAGATCTCGTGTAACTTCAGTTCCACACTTATTGATCCGATGACCTCAGTAGTTCCGTTACTACACTTAACTGCTTCTGTAAATCATAAGAATTGTGCCTTCAAATACCCGATTCCGTAGACAAGAATATGAGTTCATTCGAACCTCTACCCGATTCTTTCACTCAACAGTCACCTTGAATCGACCATCGAATACTAATAGGATGCGAATGCGGATAGCATAAATTTTAGTACTCTGATCAAAACTTACCCTTTCCAGAGGAACGTCATTCCTGGATTCGTACTAATTTTGGAAATCGGAACCCCTCGGAATTTTTCTCGGTAACCCCTCTTCTCTCTTTTACAACGCAATCGGATGAAAGGAAGAGTTTCACGAGGGTGAATTGCGATTCGGGCACTTGCCCGCATGCCGTGAGGGGGAAATTTTACGTATCGGTCACGGCATTCGTGCCACCCACTCGGGGCGAAATTGCCGCAGGGAAGAGATTAAGTAAAAAAACCATCCAACCCTTAAGCCTATTAACGATCAGACGTGGCGCGTCAACGGTCTGGGGTGCCAAAGAATCTTCTCAGCTTCTCCCTTTGTCAGTCATGAATATATATTTAAAAAAAACGTGACGGAAACTAAATTTTTTTCTCTCGAGTTTTTTTTTCTTCTTAAATCGAGACCACGAAATGGGAAGTGAAATCAATTCTGATTCCCGACACGGAACCCCTCTCTCACTCGTCTCACTCTCTCCCTGAATGCCGTCACCCCACTTCCTCCCCCTCCCGTCCACTTCCTATTGTTTCCCTCCCCACCACCGCCCCTCTCTCCCATCCTCCTCTCTGTCACTCTCTTGCTCTCCTTCCTTCCGGACTTCTCCCTCATTCCCCCAAACCCTTCCCATTCCATTCCTCCAACGCCCCCAACTCCCCCCGCCCATACATTCTCTCTCCCCTCCCCCGAACCCTCCGGCACTTAAAACTCTCCCACCACACCATTTATCACCGGAGCAAGCATTCGCGCCCTCCAATCAAACGATATCCGCCGAACCCCCCACTCGACCCACCAAAGGAGGAGGCTTCCGACACCGCACGGGGTAAATTCACCGGTTCAAAAGTCTGCTCACGAACTATTCGAAATCGAATGCTCTGCTTTACCGTCGACCCAAAGTGGGTGGGCATTGGAGAGGCGGGCAGTTTTAGTAGAGGCATGCATCGACGAGCAAAAATAAATGCAGCTCAGCAATTGTGCCTCCAATGCTAATGTGCGAGGTGCTCAGACCCGGGGGTGATGCACCTTCCAGTGGAAGTATAATCCCTACTTGTATTATTTCACCTTAGCTTCAGCTTCACAGCGCAATTATTCGTCCTTCAAACGGAGCGAGAAACTGTGCGACCCATTGTAAACCAATAAATGGCGATCCCTTATTTCTCTCCATCATCCATCCACTCCCTCTGCCTCTATCAAATTATTCTACTATCACTTGGGGAGTGGATAACTTTAGCTGTTGGCCTCCTCAAATAACTCTTGCTGCTATGTATGTACCTATGCATCCACTGAAGTGATGTCTTGTTTTGCGAGATGGCAATTCCAAAATTCGTCAATCTTTATGAGCAACCTGTCAGCTACTAAATACATCAAAAACCAGTCAACCTTAATACAGCGAGTAGTGGTCATCGTGGTTAGAACTCTTGGCCACCAACCTGAGGGTCCAGAGTGAAAACCAAATAATTCAACCCAACCTCCCTCAGATTAACCGAAATTGCAACCATACAAGGTGAATATAGAATGAATGCCATGGACGGCGTGTGAAATTCAAACATCAAGGTATGGGGGTCAGTTTCTTTCCCTCTACCGCCTGTGATTTCCCAGGATGATCTGGTACCCCAAAATTGGTACACAGCTTGGGTAAAGCTGACTGTACCCATAGGTGTCAACCGGAATCGTACCTGGGCCCTCCGGTTAGTACCGCGTGCTACCGCGCCCCGGACGACACAAAGATAGCCTCTATTCCTAATGAGGCGTATGTGATTTCATGCACCGTTGGAGTTATTGTGAGGTTAATGATAAACTTCTAGCCTATCTATCACACGAGACGACCAGGTTTCGCGATCGAAAACATTTCTAAAATCAAATAAAAAATGTATTCGGCGCAAGAATGCATGGGTGTCAGGAATATTTAAATTTAAAGATTTGAACGTCATATGAAAGCAGAAAAGTAGAAGTTTATCTGCGTTTTCCAAGTTCGGGGCTTGGCAACATCCAGGGAGGTAACTTATTAATAAAAAGTGAAGTATTTGCACATCCTTTATTTTCCATATTACAAGCAGAAAAGGAATTCAGAAATCTGATGACAAAATAGTCCTGAGTTAGTGGCAAGCGTAACTAGACAGCTGAATGGAGAGAAAGGAGAATGCTTTTTCAGTAAGAAGTTCTTTCGGCTGGTGGGCAGAAATATAGACCAATTGCCGTATTTTATCCCATAAGACTTTCCTACTTTCAAAATTACTTCCCTGGCATCCGGTTGGTACTTTAATTCATGTGTCAAAAGTATGCTAAGCGTCTAATTTATATCAGTAGGGAGAATAGAATCAAAATTCAGGATTGAGACTTACTTATTGCTTTACAGGACAACATTTTAAATGTCCTGACTATAGAAATAAATGCAGCGCAGAGGTAAGTGACGCGTTAAAAAAAACTTTTGCTCTGGATAGTTAACAATTGTTTGTAACACCTTAAGGTGTTAACTAAAGTTGGATATATTATCATATCCAAAAATTAACTTAAGACTAAGTATGACGACAAAGATGGCCTAATAAATGGGAATGAAAAAATAAAAAGAGGACTCTCCCCCTTTTGATTCGCTATATCTAACCCGCATCATTTCAATTCTTGTTATCACAGGTTAATGCGCTGCTGGGTATTTCGCAACCATTTATTCATTAGCATTAATTGTATAATTTAGTGGTCATTCCTAACGCGTTTGTCTACTCTTCGACCCATAAAAAATTACGTTTCACTTCATCTTGGTTATTCGCTACGTTATCGCCGCTTCTGCTGGAAATATAAAGGCCGTAACCAGTTACACGCATCTTCAGCTAAACTACTAGCTAAAAGTATTATTACCCACAACAGGTAAGGTCCCCGTCAGTGAATATTCCACTGCATATTTTATTAGCAGCGACATAGTTTTGAGCTTTGCAAATTGATACACTATAATTATGTATTATATCTAGAGATTTGACTAGCTCTAGATAGATAGGGGTGAAAACGAAATGGAACGTGCAGAGAGAACTGGACACAAATGTAGGGTCTGCAAAAACTACCACCATAGGTCTCCATTCCAGCATTTGCATGAAAAAGCGAGTTATGCTCAATGACTTTTCCTTTCTCTGGATGAAGGGAGGGAAGGGCCTTTAGTTTCATCCTTAAGATGTGGTAGATAGATCCATCTCCCTCGATTTTGTCTGCTGTCTAAGAGTGGAGAGTGAAATTCTGATAAATTCTGGAAATGAATCAAATTAACTGATATTTTTCTGAAATTGTACGTCTTTCCTGCGATGCATATCTTTCTCTCTCGTTTTTCGGACGACGGTCACTTATATACATGCCAGTCGAACGAGCTCACGCTTTGCGGTCGGGAATGCCTCTAACGCTTTATCTGACACGGAAAAGAATTACCGATGCAAACGAAGTGAAAGGGAGAAGAGCACAGGCGTAGAGGATTAGCATACCGGTTGACTACGGCGGCGATTCTCATACTGTGCTCATCGATGCCACCGAGCGGAACCACCCGTACGTATGTACGGGTATAGCTTTTCATGCTAATTGACGCTCACTTTCGTGCCCACTCAATTTCACATGCATAGACATCCTGATAGGGAAGGCGGGAGGATAATGACGCCCCGAACCGTGCACCGGCGGCGACACGTATGCATGCACCGTATACCACAAACTAAGCGACAATAACGCAGTCAAGGATCCATCATTTTGGATTCAGACACATGAATCCAACCTTGCCACCACCAACTTGTGCCCACTACAAAACGATAAATTTCAGCATGATATGCCATGCAAAGCATCTCATTTGTCGAGTTGCAAGCGACCTGGTTTGCCTGGTGAGTGCCACGCTTTTACTATGACGTAACAATGGCCTTAGAAAAATTGAAGAGAAGCATTGAAGTAGACACTCTAAATCTTAACTTAGCCCCTTCTATTTTTGACAATACACGTGAGCGATTGCCCTAATGGCTTTTCAACTCGCCAATCATATCAAAAAATATTCTTGCTTTAATTAAGATATTTCACTAAGGTCTGCATGCTGATAAGCCGCGAAAATGACAAATGGTAAACAAAAACAGAAACAACAAAATAACTATGTGTGTACACAATAAGTTCAGTTCCAGGAAAGAGTCTTGTAGATTTTCCCAAGCTGTTCTCACAGATATCTGGACACGTTAAACATCCGTTGAATGCCTGTATTTAATTATGAAATATAAATAAGCCCTGACTTTGGTATTACATCAGTAATTGTGTTCAAAAGCATCTCACCACATTCACCTCTGCCGTATCTTTTAGAGGAATAAATTCTCCTCAGTTTTTCAGACAGTTAAACTTTTTCTCGAAAAATCCCACGATAAAAGGAAAAAATTCAGGCTTCGTCACTTAATCAAAGAATAATTTTACGTAACTCACTTGGAAAGCAAAATATTTCCTATTTCTTAAGAAATAGAATTTCTGAGGGATAAATTAAGTTCGTGGCACAATCATAAAATTCTATTTAATTGTCAGTGAACGTTTTTTTGTTAAGAATTCTGGTTACAACAGCTTAAAAAAGCTAGTTATGCCTGAACTTCTGAGGACGGTGAATAAGAAGGCTCTGATCAGTTTTAATCATTTGCAATCGCTCAAAAATTTTACTGTTTTAGAATAACATGTCGCATTATATGAGTACAGGAAATCAGGTATCTGTGAGAAAATCTAAACCATTACTAGCGTTGCAGAAGCTTCACGGAAATATTTTCTCATGACCCGATAAATTAATTAAATATGATCGTAGGTTAAAAAAATGAACCTATTGGAAATAAGGGCATTTATTAATGAACAGATCATAATTTTCAAAAGACTCGAAAGTTTGGTCGAAATTATTCAAAAATAAAAGCTGAGGAAAAGTACTTCTATATCCTTTTAGCATCATATATTCAACGGGTGATAAAAGATATTAAAATTCTTACTGTGCATCTGCACCCACACAATCATTCTTAAACGCACTGAGAGAATTATTTCTATGCGTACAAGTTAAATACCATGCAAAGAAATCTTAGATATCTTTACACTATATAGATATATATCTTTTCATTTCTTAAAAAACATAATTCTCTTCCCATTTAAATCGATAACTGAGGCTATAAAAATTTAAGCTTGGCTAAATGGAAACATTATCCCTAAATTTTAGCTGCTATACTGTCAGATTGATGAAAAGGACCTTAGGCAAGGATGTAAATAAATACTAATAAAGACGTTGATATGGAGTGTAGTCTTGTATGGCTCGTTGGCAACTTGGTCGTTGAGGCTTGATGAAAAGCGTAGGCTGGAGGCTTTTGAGA
>LYUA01000436.1:268884-279438 GCA_002093875.1 Calopteryx splendens
AAAACGAACGAAGAAGTTTTGAGAATGGTAGGATAGGAAAGAAGGCTATTGGGAGAAATCCAAAGAAGGCAGGAGAAGAGGATCCAGGGAGTGCTGAGTGGCAATGGTTTGTTGAAGAATGTGATAGTGGGTAAGGGTTGTGTAAGCGAGTGATAGAGGGTAAGTGTATGGGTAAGCGAGGAAGCGGGAGGAAAAGATTAGGCATGCTGGAGGGAATTAAGGGAGGCAAGAAGTATGCTGCAATGAGGGAAGGATATCTTTAGGAGTGTGTTCATCATAAACATGCATTAACCGGTAGATTACTAATAATAATAGCTAGAATTTTGAAGAATAAACGTATTCTTAATTTTATTCTTTCATTTAGTCAGCGTGAGCACTATCTTCACAACAGCATATCAACCTCCCAACCTTGTCTTAGTGTTTCGAAACCTTCGTTTCAAGGGATCTTATCTTGGAAAAATAGGACGAATAAATTTCGATAGGATCAACGCTATTCTACTTCGGTAAACGTCTTACTAGGCACGTAACGCGTCTGACCTGACGCGTAATGGTCATGACTATTCGAGTTTAATTTCAGGTGATTCAAGGGTTTTTATTTTTTTAAACTGCTAAACCTCTTAGAGACGTCCACCTCCTTCCAAAGGCTCTTACTTTCTCTCTCCATCCATGCATTCAACAGGCAATCTCCTTGAAATCGATCCAGATTCGGAATCCAATGCATCAAAGTCGAAAAATGTAGTCGATATAACCACGACGGACGGCCAATAGAAGCCGGCTAACAACTGTAATTTATGGATGTCGGCAATCTCAGCGTCCGGACGAAACAAATCTTCGCGGAAGTAGCATCGCGTACAACACCTCTGCACGCCTCCGCCATATATGCATGTGTTGCGCTTCGGTCCATTCACTCGAACCCGAGACGGAAGGTGACGGATGGCCACAGTGCACGCTCGTGGTGGCCGGCACCTTCCCTTCTCCGCTCCATCGTGCCTCTTTCCGAGCGACTCCTCATCCAATTACCCGGTGAAGGGGATCGCCTATCCCCAGGGAAACGGCATGTTTACAACCGCGCCCGAAAGAAATTGTATCGAAAGTAGTGGCTCATCATCTTGGGTCTCTCTATTGTGCTCTACCCCGGCAATACATCGATCGCTCCGAAAAATCTGGATGCGGAACAACCACGGAGCAACTAATGACCACCACAATAAATATACAGCACTCTAAATCTCCTTTTAACATTTCTAATCATTACCTTTTTTGCTGTCGGAACTACGACGAATGAAAGGTACGCTACTAGCATTACATTCCACTTGTTAAGAATGACGAGAAAATTTCCTTTTCACCGAATCGAAGAGATTATGCCGCATCCCCGAATTTTATGCATCAGAACTTACTAAAACAAAATTTAAGAAGAAATTATGCTTTAGGGTGCAGACGAAACATGAAGAGAAATTTGGTGTCAAGGCACGTTGGCATCAGTTTTTCACCGATGGGGATGTACGTTTATCATTCTTTAGTTGATTGACGGATGGTGCATGAGGCATGATATTTTTATTCGCTTATCCACAGTAATATTGACAAAAACATGACCAGAAAGCCCAACACCAAAGCCCAGAACACAAACTCAAGGGCTCGATAAGGGGATAAAAGTCACTCCTCCAAGTCTTCATCCCATTACTTACTGTTTCCTCTTTTCCAATGTGAATTTCACCGAATATATTATATAACGACAGCTCACGGAATATGTTTTTAAACCGGAGAAAACGATGTCACTGAATATGCATTAGGTAACATTGGCAATATATAACTTGGTTTCACTAAATGAGTATTGTCATAAATTATACAATGACCAATGACATCTTATTAATATAACAGCTATTTTTGTTCTTCCAATACGATATTATTAGCCTTGACATCAATGTGTTTGCACACAAAATAAAAATTAGAAAACCTGTGCAACAAACTCTATCAATAATTGATATAAAAATAAACAATACTTTTCGTCAATTAATGATCTAATTCTATGACAAAAACAAGAGAAAGCATGGAAGTAAATGAACCAGCATTTTAAGTTTAGTTATAATCCCATTATTACTTTCATATCGCACTTGATCACGAAAAACATATTTTTTGATTAATAAAAAATAGGATTTGCTAAAAATGTTTTTTTATATTTTCTTAACCAATCTTGACCTCATAGTTAATTACCAAAACTTTCCTAAAATTCGTGGGCAGTAAAAGTGACTTCAGGAAGATTTTCACCTACTACTGCATACTATTTGTGTATGATAATCCTTCCTTTCTCCTTCATCTTCCTCATTAATAATAATCCACTGAAAAAATCAGCGTCATGATTTCATATACAGCAATTTATAACGATTACAACATAACATGGCATGGCATAAAATCTATTGGATAAGAACCAAAGGCGGATTTAGATAATTTTTATAGGGGACACATATTTTAGAACTATAAATATACCTCAATCATAATGACTTTTAATTGTATTCATGTAATGCAAGAATTAACGTAATACTGTAGTCATATACCTACTTAGTAGCGGAATCAGTCCAAAAATCTTGATGGCTGCACGAATCAAAATAAAGTTGTAAAAATCTTTTTTTCCAAAGAAATTATAACAAGTAATTAGCTTCAATGAAAAAGTTTTATCCTTTTCACGGTTAGTCATAAAATAAAGTTTGTTTAAAAGAGGTGACAGCAGTGATCCCCAAGTGCGAGATTGAACACATCCACCGCAATTCCCTTTGGAAGTGGGCTGGATTGGAGGGTAGGCGTTATTTATGATTCATCAAAATCCTACCTAATAAAATATGCACTCAAGGAGGCGCGAAAGTTTTTTTTCAATTTCTCAAGAGAGGTAGGAACCAAAAAAGTTTCGTAATCACTGGATTGCAGTCACTTTGGACATGTAGCGTGATGTCAATTGGGGGAAAAAGGTAAAAAATAACGTCTCAACAGGCGGAGACCAGAGTGACTCCGCGGAGTGGAAGACCGATGACTGCGTGGACGAACCAGCGTGTCAGTAGCTTGCTACGTCAGATTATTAATTAATTTGAATAAGTTTCCTGCCCTCAGGGGAAATCGATTTCGATTGCTTCATAAATCGTCGCCTCCAGTGCAGACGCAAGATGAATTTATGAAGGGGGAAAGAAATTTTGTTTGTGCACTTATTTCTAAATTTATAAGTGTCGCTCCCGGATGTGCCATGTACTGAAAACATTACACTGGTTGCTATTAACTTCTTGCACGAGTGTTAAGCACGTGATAACGCTTTAAGGATGTA
The DNA here is from genome assembly GCA_002093875.1 of Calopteryx splendens. NCBI lineage: Eukaryota > Metazoa > Arthropoda > Insecta > Odonata > Calopterygidae > Calopteryx > Calopteryx splendens. The sequence goes on from LYUA01000436.1 coordinate 272,189, forward strand.
TCTTTTACCTTAATACTACAAAATTGATATTATGGACTGACTTTGAGGTTATCAACTGCTGGTTGTCAACAACATGCTTTCGAATCACCAATTGAAAGAGTGGAAATGTGATTAGACGAAAGAGGTGCTTGATGATACGTCTAGATACAGATCTAAGAGTATTTTTCATTGGAAGAAATTGGAAGGAGTCCCTGCGTTAGCAAACACTTTCCAAGGCCTCAACAGGGAGTTGCGTATGTTAGGCGTGAAATTTCGCTCCAAAACATTTGTGATGGGAATTTTTTCGGTTCCGTTCAATTACAAATTAAAGGTCTCTAATAAACCTATGAATGAAATCAATCACATAATGATAGGTTTATACTATTCGCTTGGGTGTCCGTTGAAAAACTGTATGAGCTACATGCATGTTATCGGAGTGGAAGCGACACGCTCAGAATTAAAGATAGTCTAAAATTCCTATTACAGGTTTTTCCAAGAAGACACGACTCAAAAATACGCCGTGTCCAATTTTGAGTGGAGAGCATAAATCAACCCTTAGGTGGGATATCAAGAAAGGCAACGAATGAAACAAATATTTTTAGTTGTATATGAATTTCAGCACAATTATTCTTTAGCTAACGCCGTTAAACGCCTTAGCATAATCTTCTGGATTTAAATAAGTTATTTCAGGGTGTATAACCTATACAAATATGCTTGGAAGGGTGTGATAAATCAGAAAGAGTGCGAGAGATACTGGTTGAGGACTGGGCATAGATTATGTTTGAAAAATGAGACATTTGCTTGTTGAACAGGATGGAAACGTAGGGAGGAGATGGAGTTGCAGGAAAGTTAGAAGACTCCGTCTTAGTGGATAAAATGCGAGAGAAATATTCGACGTAGTCATCACGGTTTAATAGTACTACTTTCTTCTCCTTCCGCTGCATAATCACACGTCGCTTTCCATTCTTTCACCGTGATTTTGAACTAATCTGGCATCCTTTTCTTGTAATCTGCTTAACTTACGAATTAACTCTTTACATTTTCGCTTTCAGATCCTCAATGCGTACGTTTTTTTAACGTCGAATTTGCACAGTAACTAGATGAACCTCATTCTTGGGCATTCCAATTTGAAGACGGCGGTGAACAGTCGCCAGCGCGGAATTCTGATCGCATAGGGAAAAAAATTCAAGATGAATGTCCGGGAAGTGAAACGATGACGGTGCCGACCGCACGTGGACCCCATGGTCAACAGCCACACCAACCGTAGGGTAAAGACGTGCTCCTTGATACCCGCGGAAGCTAATAAGACGACGAGACCGCTACCACCACGCCGAAGGCTATTACTTGTAATCCGTGGCTCTCCTCGAAATTCGGAAATTAGGACATGGATGCATACCTCCGACTAAGAAGAGCTAAGCCGTTATTTCGGACGCCTATCTTGACTTTCAAACCTCCTTTAGTGCTGATTTCCAATGAATTCTGAGTAAATAAAGCTGAAATACATTTTCCAAAAACTTTGGCAGTGGACAAACACTACCTTTAGCATCCATGTACACAGGGAAAATTTATTTTGCTTTAATTAATATTTAATGGAAATGAACACTAATTAATAATAATTACTAATTATAACATGATTGGTATTAGGTATTTTTAAAACGGGCAATGCCAAGAAACAGAGAGGAGAAAATTAGAAAAAAATGTTGTCACGTGAAAAAAATGGAAAGATATGTTACGGAGATAAGGTTGATGATTCCTACAAAGGGTGAGGGTAAAAATATGTCGAAAACACTTCGTAGAAGAAAAGGCCAAACTCCTTGAACTTTCGGGATTACAATCTTGCTATGGTGTTGGTGTCAAGAAAAAGACAAGCACTAAACGCCTTTTTTAGGGTAGTGTAGGTCAGTCTGTAGGCCAGTTATTGGGTATTTAAATTTCTCTTTACTAAACCAAACCAATGAATTAGCATTTAAATGGCGTAGTATAAATATATAGCAGCCGAATGCCAGCACCTCAACCAAAGCGCAGGTGCAGATACAGTTATAGAAACTGAATGTTGATTATCGATTAAGTTACTCCAAAAGGAAAAAAAATAGCTGAACAATTCCACGAGAATTCGAAATTATTTTGGTAGCGTATTATGGAAGATTATGGAAATAAGTCCATATTTAACACACTCAGAAACGATAAAGGCGAAAAATTAACCAGCAGTTCATACAAGGCAAACTTATTAGTAACGAGTACCTATCAACTTACTATAGCGAGTATCTTTCAAAATGTTTTCACCATATCCTCACAGAATCTTACCGACAGCCATCCTTCCAGTAATTGATACTTAAAATAGCAGAATAGAGCGACTGCTTAAAGCCATTAACCCTAATAATTCCTCCGGTTCCGATCAAATACCGGGTCACATACTCAAAGAACTGGTATCGGAATTAGCACCGTATTTGGAGATCATAGATATTTAAGAAATCCATAACAGATCATATAGTGCCTAATTCCGGGAAAATAGCTAATATAACACCTATATTTAAAAATTTCAATAGGGAGGATCCACACAGACCTACCCATTTCCCTCACGTCCATTTCATGTAATGTATTGGAACATGTAATTGATATTTCGATAATGAACTATCTCGATGGCCAGGATTTATTGATGAAAAATAAGCACGGTTTCGCCAAGGGTAGGTACCTACCTATGTATTACGATATACCAGCATGCTTTTTTTCCACACAACAGGTTTAGCACGGGAGAAAATAAGGATCTAGTCCACACGATTTTCTAGACTTTCTGACATTCGACAAAATGTCTCATAGCTTATGTCTCAAGTTACTTATGAAATTTTAAACCTAAATGCCATATGCTGGATAAAATATTTTTTTTAAATAATCCCGTACAAAGGTCATCACAGATGGTGTTAGGTCCAACACAAATGAAGCCACATCAGGTGATACTCAAGGAAGTGTAATCGGACCCCTTTTCTTTCTTCTGTACTTCAACGACATTAGCTCCATAGTTAATAGTAAAATTCGTCATCTAGCTGAATGCACAGTCATTTACAAATATATTCGCTGTCCCGAGGATAGAATAGCATTAGCTGATGACCTATATGCAATATAAAATTGGTGCGACATTTGGCAATTAGAACTAATCTTAAAGAAGTAAGCAGTGATAAAAAATTTGGAAAAAAGTACCTCTACATCGACCGCCGATCTTAAAAAAAATATCGAAATATAAAGTGTAGACTCCATTAAGTTTTGGTGTTCCTCTCACTCACTACCTCTCTTGAGGAAAACATTCGGGGGGCATGTGGACAGGAGAGCAGAAAATTAGGATTTATAGAAAGGATACTGGGGAAATGCGACGAGAAAGTAAAAGAACGATGTTTATCTTTCTCTAGTTAAGCCTCACTTGGAATAATATATTTTATATAAAATCCCCACGAAGTGGGTTTCATAGCCGAATTAGATCGCGTTCAGCGAAGGAGAGTTAGATGTGTAAAACGATGTTATGGTAAACTTAGGAGAGTTACTGAATTATTAAAAGAACTAGGCTGGGAATGCCTTTTTGGCAGAAGGCTAAAATATAGGTTAAAACTCTTAAATAAATTATAAAGTCTCGTTTCTGATGATGTTAAAAATGTATTATTAACCCATCGCAATACGGTAGGAGAGATCACGAAAATAATATCAGAGAGATAAACTGAAGTACATACTGATTTAAAATGTAATTTTCCATGGAACGATAACGGAACAGAATAATTGCCAGGGACAGTGATCAGGAAACAATGTTTCACGCTAAGTAGCCAAGTTAGCACTTTACATTTCATCTTGCAACCCCAACGCAGCTCGTCTCACGAGCATGAAGTGTCATTTTATACTCAGATAAACTAGTGTATCAAAACTGCCATACATCCTTTTGGTCGCTTGCTCGATACCTACCGTGCAGGAGTTGAAAAATTGATGATGTACTTTACAGAGTAATGGAGTACCTCAAACATGTAGGTAATGGAATAAGTAAATGTAAGAAGTTACGAAGAAAGCTACCTGTGTAGGGATCGGATTGGAGAATTCCAAGAAGTCAATTTTCGGATTCATAATAGCTAATAATGAATACACATCGAAATGCGTCCCCAAGTCACGTTGAAATAAAATCCGTAGCATTTCGCAGCTACCTGCAGCTCGAAATTTTCATTTACTATTTAAAATATATCAGTAACATTTATTGGTCTCATACTTCAAGTTTGTTACGTACTCGTACGTCAAGTACTTCAAATACGATTTTAGGGTTTACAAAAAAATATATTACTTACCGTGTTGTGAAAAGCAGGATACGATGTTCTCTGCAGTCGGCCTCTCATCAGCGTTTGGGCTGTCCATTATCTGGAGAAAGTAATGCCGTATTTGATGAAGATTATTGAGATAAATCAGGTGCTATAGGTGTATACTGTCACGATATGCGTACATTTTTCAGTAAAATTATGGCAGGTACATGCATATATAATATTTATTTGAGAGCGAAGACTGAATTTCCCTTTCCCAAAAATATTCCTTACAGATAAATCAAACTCGGTTTCCTCTTATATGCAGGTATATAATAGCTCTGCAATTTTATAAAGATATGGGGAAATGGAAAATGTTAGTGGTCTAAATCATTTTTTCTTCAACTTAGGCCACTGCCTTTAGGCCATCTATTATAAATACTCTCCCTGATTAATATCTATAAATAGAAAATCCAATTGGATGCACATGCTTAGAATAAAACATAGCAGAGAAAAATGATTCAACCCAAAAAATAATAGATGGCTCCTTTCACTTAATATCGCTGCCCGAATGGTTAGACCACCTTTGAGCTGAATCTTTGAATTATTTCCTAAAATAAAGCGACAAAGAGAAGCACAAGAAAGGTTGGAATTAGTTTCAGGAGGAGCGGCCATGGAGATTTTTGACATAAAATGTCTTGCATTTCGTTACAAGACCTTGGTGCTCCCGCTGTCAGACATTTGCGTTACCTACGTTTGTCCACAGTGCTCCACGCGTACTACGACGAGTAGGTAGTGAATGATGTATTGTTTGAGTGGAAAAAGTAACATTTAAAACAACAACCATGTCAAAACCAACTACGATTCTTATACTCTTATCATTAAAAACATTTAATAACTCATGAACCAATGTGGAGCTAACAATTATTCACCCGTTTTCAGCGTTACATTTGAATGATTTGTGCCTAACCAACAGTATAATTCGTGTGTGCAATCTTCGTGCTTCCAGCGGCTCCCAACCAAGGATGTCCAATAACAATGTTCACGAAACGGGCAACTTTCCTCCGTATCTAGTTTAATTCCGTGATTAAGTCCTTCTGCACAGGTTTTCCAAATCCTGGAAGTGTATTCAAGGTGAGGTCTAACTAGCGTACCTAACTAAGATAACTAACAGCGTGTCTAAGCTAACGTCTAACTAGCGCTATTATAATAGCAACTCTCCTCAATTTTTTCATTTGAATATTTTCGCACTGGGCGTTCGATCAACCAAAGTTTTTTCAATACAGCTCCACAGATGGTCCCAATGTGCTTACCCTATTGTTATGTTAGGTGGAGTGTTAGAGTAACTACTAGGTATTTTAAATCCACTATTTTAATTCCACACCTGCGCGTCTTCAGGTGTAATGGTGCGTGGTGTTATTTTCTATAAATTTTCACCACTTCGCATTTATTATTCTAATTTAATTTTAGACCCCACTCTTTAAACCAGGGACCAATTTTCTTAAGATAATTAATGTAAATCGATAGATTGATGTAAAATAGAAAAGAAGATCATACTATTCAGAGGGACGCCAGGATTTTCCCGCAGGTGAATTTAGAAATAATAATTACATAAATTCACATTAAATAACATCTATCACACTTCGTACCTGAACCAATCTAATTCTTGGTACAAACGATACAAATGAATAATCCTCTATTGTTTATTTTAGCACTAATGAGAAAGCAGATGAATAGTGTTGAATGTGATTAAATAACCGTAATATGCATCGATATAATATGAAATATTGAATTCAGGCAAATATGTATAATTGCTAGTTAAGTGCATACCGGCCGTTAATGTGCTAGTTAAGGACAGAGTGCTACGGTAAGAATGCTTATGTTCACCAACAAGTTTTGAACTGTTAATAAAATTAGGCCTGTCGGTAACCTCCACGCATTGTTAAACGTAAAAGTTAACTAGCATCATAAAAGCGGGATTTATTAAGATAACATATCCTAAATTTATTTCTTTTAATTTCACATAGCAAATTGAAAAAATACTTTTTTCAGGGTCACAATACCAACAAAATTTCGGAAAAATTACCAAGCTGGAGGGTTAAGAAAGAGAGTAAGTGCAATGCCAAAACGTCTATTAAGGATGGGTCTTATTTAAAAAATCCAAAATGTATCCATATCAATATGTTAGAAACAACCCTGAACAGTCTAGAACCTACACTAATCATTCATATGTCATAATGAAGCCTAGCAGTTTTTCGACCATTTTTTCTGCAGCAGTGCATAAGTTCTCTAGCTTTGAAGAAATTAAGCTCCATTATATCACACCACAGCATTACTAAAAAATGTATTGACAGCTCAAAATAAACTATCTAATTTCCAGTTAGTATACTTAAAAAGCCAGCTAGCTACAGCAAGGCATATGGGAGTTTAATTTGTAGTTGCTCCCATGACTCTGTTTACTTAGCGCCTAAATATCGCCATCCTAGAAAATCGAACAACTAAACAACCATAAGTCTGGCAGGACTTGAACCCAACACTTTTAGGATTATTTAGCGAAAGCTTTACCCAAAGATGGACAAAGATATTTTCGAGAGAGAGAGAGCGAAAGTCAATCGAATAATTTCAGGAATTATGCATTACGTTATCCCGATCGACCACGCAACATTTTACAGAATGTGATCGACTAATGGCTATTTGAGATCTCCCTCCGGCCGGTAAAACCAAGTGCACATTTTAAAACTCAATATGCGAGGCAGCGCCAGGAAAGAACGTAAACGTTAAATTTTCACTCCAACGAAGACCCAAACCCACCTGGCCCGTGTATTTTGCCTAATAGCACTATCCTCACCTAATTAACTTGCTCGTTTGGAATTTTGCAGTAAGTGGGTAGAAGAAAGGGAGAGACAGGAGATTCCGGCACTGGGAAGGTTGGGAGAGGGAGATTGGTGACAAGCCACAGATATCAATCAACTCCCGAGTCCCAGTTTTCCCACCCGCAGAATCCTAAGG
>LYUA01000436.1:282103-299200 GCA_002093875.1 Calopteryx splendens
GGGGGGGTAATTATTGCCGGTGTCATTCTCTTGAAAGTTCCCTAAACATAAAAAATCGTCCGCTCAACTCACCAATCCATTCTCTCATATTGCAGTGTTTTACCCGTCTTCAAGTTTTTTTCAACCAAATTCTTTTATCTGCAATGCTTCCCTAGCACTTTCCCTTATATATCGCATCTCTCAGCACAATATCCCTAATAATTTCATTTTTTTGTATTCTCATAAATTCATTTATTCAATTATCTCTTTTTACCTACCCTATTCAGCATATACTTATTCGCAGCCCTCTCCGTCCATATTTTTGTTTTCAGCCTCCTCATAAGGTCATTCTTTAAAACTTTCTCAACTTTAAAACGGTGTCATATTCTGCATTTTGATACCCATATAATACGCGTGGTTTGGATGCATGAGAAACATTGTATATTATAAAGTTCGATGCATTAAAAATTAACCTAAAAGGTTTTTGGTTCAAAAGTAACATAATCAGGAACCTGAAGATGATACAAAGTGTCGAAAGCATGGTCGTGTAATAAATTTTATTAAGTGGAATTTACAAAGTTATCTCTTTTTCTTCCATTACCAGTGGTGTTTCTTGGATATTCCTACGAGGAAAACCATTTTTTTACTCTAATATTTTACTGCCAATACTTTTGCCCATTCGCTCCTTATTATGCACAGTTCAATAAATGAGTGAATAAAACAAAACGTAGTTAGTTTTTGAGACAGTGGAGTATCGTTCGGTAAACTAAATACAATTAGCATTTTTTTCGTTGTAATCCAGGATATATCCAGACTCATTGTTTTTTTCACTTCCGTTTCGGCCTTAATTTCGTTTTAAGCGCAGCATAATTTCCAGCATAAGCAAGTGGCCAACGTAGTGTACCTGTAACAGTATCTATTTACTGTGATTACTATTTTTTACAACTCCATAGGTATGATTCTTGAGGTATATTCTTATCACGGTAAATATGTTAGTAAAGTAAACAACGTATAAGTGACTGATATTAGTTCAAGAATAAAAAACGTCCACACTTAAAGCTTCTTTTAAATGGTCAAATTTATAATTGATTATCGTTCAGTAAATCAAGTAGAAAAAATTATTGTGACTAATATCAGTATAGCGATCGTGTTTAAAATTTCTTTGAACTAGGAGGCTCGGCGTACATAAAAATTCTCTCATTTAGAAGTGTATTCGAATATTTAGATAATGCTTAATGTTTCTTGAGCATATTACAACTCTACATGCTATCCATGTCTTTTCATGCAGCTATACGTAATTTTGGACAGCACTATGTTAGGTATGCAAATTTCATAACAAAGTTATGGGGTATATTGTATGTCCATACATTCACATCCAATGGTCTCTTTTACCTATCCTCGAACACCTCTGAAAGTAAATATTTTTGGAATAGCTTTTCGCGAGTTAGTGGACAAACTGGTAACCATTCTAACCAAATATTCTTAACTATGTAAAAGCCTCGTGTAAGTTTAGATTCAATGTATTGGGAGTTGAACTGCATGAAACATTTTCTCGTCAAATGTTTAGTATCTGTGGTTTTAAGGCTTTAAAATGGGCTACCACTTCTTGAGTTATTAATTCCAACAAATATCGACTCTAGGGAAGCTATTTTCAAATATACTCAGAGTAACCTTTATCGGATTATTCGGTGTTGCACATACATATGCGAAAAAATCACAATGTGAAAATTATTCAAAATGAGGTATTAAAGGCTACATTCCTACACAAATATACTGTGTTTTTCCCATGGAAAATTTTAATATCTCACTAATGGATGTAACGTATTAAGTAGGTTTCCACGATAAAATGATGTTATGCTTAAACGTTTAATTTCTGTTGGTGGCAAGTTGTTTCGGGCACTCCACCCAAAATGACTTATAGCACTTCAATAACAATAAAATCAACTGTTTCAGGCGTTCAATTTCAAGAATTGGAATTTTTTTAAACGATACTGTGCCACACAATCACTTTAGTTGCTTTAATAATGGCCATTTTCCTGGAAGAGAACAGACTGATGCAAATAATTTTGTTGTTGATGGTAAAAATATATTATTTCCTGAAAATGGTTTTATTTTTCCACTTTAAAAAGTACCCACAGTATTGATGAATTCTGCCCAGAGGATAACCATTACATTCCAATGATTAGAATTTAAAGTGACCCAAGCATGGAAAGATAAAATTTACTACGTGACTGTAATCCATAATGTATTATGCCACAAGCGGTAAGAGGAAGGTACGAGCAAAACTTGTCTATGCAATTTTTAGGGTATAAATAAAATTACTTCCAAAATATAATCTAAACGAGATCCATCCTACCTAAGTGTCGCCACTTATACTCCAACGGCTAGGGATTAACGATTTTTTTTTAATAACGCTCCTTGAGTAGCAGAGATTCTAATTTCAATTTATTCTTAGATCAGTTTAAATTAGTTTTCCCTAATTGTCAACTCAGTTAAAGATATTTATCTTAGATCAATGGTTCCTTTAATGGGATCACATTCTACTTCAGCGCCTCAAAGAATGCCTCCTCTAACATATTAGCAAATCAACTTCTGAAAAAGTATACATAGGTACTTCAAATAAAAAGGGAACATAGGTAAAACTGTTTTACATTACTATCTTTTATGAATATCAATTTTATTTTTAATATATTGTCTAATGTGGTTATTTTTTACAATATCAGAGATGAGAGGACGAAGTAATATTCATTTTCTAATTACCCTCAAATATATTCAAAATGTCTCCCCACGTGGGGCGTGTGCCCCTATTTTGGGAAACTGTCTCATGCTAAACGATTGATCAAGCCACGCTGTTCTACGCGCACCCAGTCCACAGAGCTCGGCGTCCTCCCAAATCTCTGGCTAAGTTAACGGTAATCCGAAGTGCAACAAGAAATTTCTCCGATTCTCACAAAAGGAGAAGCGCTGCCCTATATTATATCCGAACCTTCCGTTATTCTAAATAAAACCCGCGAAGGTGTGATTTCTCATTCTTAAAGCGGATGTTCGCAAGGAAAACCCAGACTGTTAGGGATTATGGGAAAGCTTGCATTGTTCCAAATACATTTTTCTGCGCCATAAAGACGGGGAACAGAGCAATTCGTAACTTTCCAAATTACATCGAATAAAAGAAACTTTATTCTGTTATTGGTTTTCATTCCTCACTTTTTCTATTTCATCTTCCGACACAATTGATGACTAATTACTCTGGGCGCGCAGGACCACAGCAATGATAGGGTTCACTCATTCTTCGATGCGGTGGATATTACTTTTTTCTTAATAAAACGTGGATATACTTTCCCAATTTTTGCAACATAAACCTCAAATATGAGCAAGGCTACTGACTATAAATAGAAGGACAACATTTAGTAGATAAAAGAATAAAACACATTTTATCCGACTGTTGATTTTCTGACTTTTTATGACTTCTGGAATGTAATCATTGTTTATCCAGCACTGCTGACGGTTTCCTGTACAACTCTACTTCGTTATTATTTCAGCCATGCATATAGCAGCAGTAGATATTCAAGTAGTTCATTAATCTTGGAAAAACTCTTGACTCGCCTGAAGTAATTCGCAGAATAAAAAATAAATATCCCCAAACGTTTTAGTCTATTCCACCATTTTTTTAATAAAAAGGTTCTACAGTACATGTGTGTGAAGGATACTAAAAAATAAACATAATTATGAATATTCTCTTTGCCTTAATGTTCGTAATTTCTCCAAACTATTTCATTTCCAGTTTTAAGGAGTATTTCCAAATTGTTATCGCTAATTGACTAAACTTATTTTCCACATATCTAAAATATCCCAAATCCTATTTTACATCGGTGCTTTTCCACTTTCAAAAACGTACTATATTCATTTGAAAAACTAAACCAATTAGGAACTGACTAACTTTGCTAAGTTGAATGCAGCATTCCTTTGCATTTGAATTTGAGAACAACGATGAGCTAACTTACAGCATACAGTTTGGGTAAGCACTGCGAGTATAAACTAGAGAAGTGAGCTACCATGAAGAGTTTCTCGTACGCAGGTACTTATTCTAATGACCTATTTGCATGGCAAAATTCAATATTCAAGGCATTTTTGTGTTCCCTGAATACAGCAGATCTTAGGAATGGCAGTAGACGGAAGATACAGTTATTAGCATTTTTGGAAAGTTTTCATTTCCAGGATTTTTGTGCTTTTGTGAATATTTTTCCGCCGTAAAGTTTTCAACATTTTCATAGGAATCGCGATTATTGAGGGCGACCAAGTGTTTACATTGCCTAATTTTTGAACATTTCCGAGAAATTCGTCATAAGAAAAGTTTAAAAAAATTCATTTTTCAAAAATAACCTTATAAATAAAGCATTTAGGGGTTATTTGAAAGAAAAAAATAAGAATAATAGTATTTCACAAGGTTTAAATGTCAGAGATATCTGGATATAAATAATGAATAAATCACGAAAAAGTTTTCATATTTTTTTTCGTTTTTTCGAGGCATATCCTTTAACAGCTATATTTTCACTGTGGTCAACTGAATCCAGGTGAGCCCTATGCTGTTATTTTATATATATTTTCTTCGTTTCTAATTTTAATTTATTGAGCACACGTGCCCATTATTAATTTGGTCCTCTCAGAGTAAGCCAATTTGGTTTAATCATACTAAACCCACCGTTGGGCTGTATAATGAAACCCATGAAAAATATTCCGCTCTGAATATAGCATATATCTTTTGAACAGCATCACGTTTTGACGGTTTATTCTCCAGTGAAACATCCAAAAGAGACAAAAAAAATGGTTTCACATTTACGGTGTAGAAGGTTAACTTCGTGGGTAAAATTTTCTATTTAGCGTCAAACTTTTTTTGGAATAAAAGTTTTCGAAAGTTTATTCTTCTGTTTTATAAGAAATATACTTTTACATCTATTTTATTAATTTTTAAAATAACAAATATTGTTTTTCACCGCATTCCAGCCAATTATAATCAGTCAGTTTTATATCATATTCTTTATAACCTCCCTTTATTACAAAAATTAAACAGATATTAATGTATTAACTAAACAGACATTAATGTATTAGGCAGTCAGAAGAAAAGAATTACTCATTCAAAAATTTTATTGATCAAATCTCAAAAGTACGAATCTATCATGACCTGAACCTTTCTGTATTAATTCATGCCTCGAATATTGACGTTTAGATATATACCTATGCTATACCTCATGCTAAAAGCTGCTAATTTTACGAGGTAATTTGTACGAAATTTTCACGTTAGCAGCAGATTCAAACGCATACTGACGCAGGATTTCTAGTTCATACTCATTGGTTCCTCGAATGAAAAGATAAACCAAAATTGAATAAAATAATATAAATTATTAAATTGATTTACACCGAAAATATTAAGGTGGGTGGGCTGTTTTCCACCAGTATGTCAGGTATTGATTTTTCTGAAACCTATATAAAAATAGCTCAATTAATAGCTTCAAGCAAAATATTTCAGTGGAAGCATTTTGCCATGAGAAAATATTCATCACCAAAAAGCATTGCTGACAATGAAGTCCACAATTTCGCCACTTTCATTTCCTATATGGTTCTTTTCACACAAAAGTTAATTAATATTTTTAGAAAAAGAAGGAATGACAGTTCTGCTTGCTAAATAGAGCTTGAATGCACACTTTAGATAATTTTTGGGAAAAATTCTCTCCTATAAATTCCTAACTCTACAAACCAGATAATTTTCGATGGATCATAATCCATTCTAATCCAAGCCTAATCCATTTTATGCGATTATTATGTCAATTAAATGATTTTCCACGACTTATTTGCTGAATTATAGAGTAGTATAATGTCTACTGATTGGCCATTAAATTAGTTTATAATTGATCGCATCAAGTGAATTCGGTGACCAATTATATACGTTTTATTTAAAATAACACAGAAATAACCAATAGCTCAATCGGTAACTGGAACCCTGGATATAATTCAAGCCTCTGGCCACCTCTTAAAAAACCCAAGCTTCGTTATTTCATGGTCGATAGAACATTCTGTAGAACCGTAGGCGACACAGTCGAAGTGAACGGCACATTTATCCGTGAATATGAATTTCGTAGGTGGTAGAGCAAATAGTTCAGTACTACCCTCACGTTTCAGACCAATCTTCGAGTTGAAGATTGGGTTTAATATGCAAAGTAATTAAGTAGAATAAGAAGTGGAAGGACTTCGTCACCTCCTCGAGTAACCATGTTCCTTTTCTTTCCCCATTATCCTCTCAGCTTGTGGCTCTCCTGCTAATCGCGCTGGCAGCGTCGCCGGCCGAACCCTCCGTCATGGGACTCCGGAGACCGCGCTTCTTCGGGCTCTCCTCCTGGTTTGGGGGCAGCGAAGAGGAGACCACCGAACTCCCAGTGCCCGACTTGACTGCGCATCCCCTCTGGAAAGTCCACAAGTACAAAGGCATTTCCATCCACCCGGTTACCCTCCCCCTCGAAGGAGGCTCCTCGTCCCCCGCTTCCCACGTCCTCCCACCACCCTCCGCCAAATTCCCTACCTACTCCCCATCCCTGGAGCCAACCTACGGACACCCGGCGCCTTCCTACGGACCTCCGGCGCCCACCTACGGTGCCCCGGCGCCGGCGTATGGTCCACCGGCGACCACTTACGGGACTCCCGGACAGACTTTCGGCCTCTCACAGAACCAAGTCACCGAGAGTGGCGCGTCCTCATCCTCCTCTTCCGACGTTTCCATGGGACTTGATGCCCTTGGGGCCCTGGCGAGCTTCCTGCCGGATACCGGGTCCGAAGGCTCGACCGGTAAGGGGGTAGGCGGCAAGGAATCCCTCCTCCAGAGCACCCTCAAATCCATGCTGGACATCAAGGGAAACCTCGGGACGGCCATCACCGGCCTGGCCTCCGGGAAGAGCTCGGCCCTAACCAGCCTCGCGAACGGAGGCGGACACGCGGCCCTCTTCGGCCTTCTCACCCAGTACCCGCAGCTCGCCTCCCTCCTGGCGAGGAAGCACGGGGCCAAGGATGGCCACGACATGCCCAACCTCCCCAAACTGCCGGAAATGCCTTTCATCGCCGGAATGGAATCGATCCCGGAGCTTCCCGAAGTACCGGAGATCAAGGTTCCGCCCACTACGTACGGCCCTCCGCCTCCGACCTACGGCCTGCCACCCACCCCCGCGAATGAACCATACTCTCCACCGACCCAGCCCGCATCCGAGTACGGCCCGCCTGCGGGGGCTTCCTTCGCCTCGTCCATCGCCTCATCCATCGCCACCGCGAACAGAGTACCCGAGACGACATACGGGATCCCCGCAGCCACCATCCCCGAACCCAGGCTTCCCCAGACCACCTACGGCGTCCCTTTGGGCCGTGGCATCCAAAACACGGAAGCGGGTGCTGTCGCGAGCACGATTGGATTCCCTCTCGCCCCTTCGACCTCCCTACTCCCTCCCTATACTTCTTTCACAGGCCGGAATGAGCGACCCGCCAATCACCAAGCTGATTTGTTCACGACCGTGCGTTTCAATGAGCAGGACTCCCCGGCCCTGAACAGCATTGGTCAATTCATGGTCAGGAATTCGGATACTTCAAAGGAAACCTATGTCGACGTAAGTGAAGAATTTAGTTATCCGGATGCACTGAATGTGGACTAAGGGTTTTTTTATAATTTTGATTTTGGATAATTTACTAAAAATTTGAATGTCCTTCCAGCAACACTGATATCCCTCCTGTGTCACTTGCATTGACAGAGAAGTGAAAAAAAAAGATGTAGCTCAATATAAAACGATGTCTACTTTGTAGAACTTAGTTTTCTTAAATTCTTTAAAATCGTAATTTTTCAATTTTCAAGGTTGCACTGCAGAAGGGAATTAACCATAAGGCTAAAAATCTAAGGATTACTGAGAGTGGCAAATATGAATACTAAATATAAAATTTTAGAACCCACTGGAAGTAGTCACCAGGAGTGAAATATGAATTTTTATAGTAATCTGAATAATTAAATGCATACTGCCTAATGATAACCATGATAAATGGCAATCCTTTAACGCAACTAAGCTTTTGTATATGCTGTTTGGTATGGGGTCTGAAAAACTACACAGCTCGTTTTGCTAGCCAACGTAATCGTGTATATGCAGCGAACAATAGAAATTTAGTTCTATACCTATTACTAAACGATTTTCCTATTGATAAAAAGTTCAGAGGTTTCTCATTGAAGTGGCATTATCTATTTGTAATTTGTTTGAGAACATCGGAATAATAAAATAAAATTTTTATTTTATTTTATTTATTTATTATAAAATCAATCATAAACGCAGAGTTACTGTGATGCGACCTGCGTCTTTCTGAGGTAATACCAAATTTAAGAAAAGTACATTAGTTTACCGCAGCAAAGTGATTGATTGGTTTTTCATTCCTTTGACTTAATATAAATAATTAAGGAACTCGAAAAGAAATGTTTCTGTTTTCTTTTTTCAGGGTTCAGCATTCAGGCCATCGACGGAACTCCGCTCATCTGACCCTGAGATAGCGGATTCCTCTTTCTTCCCTGTCGCCCGAGACTACGTCTCGCCGTTCGTAGAGTACAGGGACGATTCCTCCCCAGAAGCATCGGCTAGGGATGAAGCATCCGTCCCTTCCCTCGTCGAGATGGCGGTCACCGAGGATTCCGCGGACGAAGAGCCCGCGCCCGCCCCCCTTATGGCCCCAGGAGTGACCACGAAGGCGAGGGAATTCCCCGTGTCCGCGGCCAGGGCGGCCTTTAGCGACAGGTTTCGCGGAGGCAAGGTCCACGTAGCATCCGGTGAGGTCACCATTGATACCGCCATGAGGGTGCAGGGTTGAGAGAAGGACCAGCCCGAAAGGTTTTCACGGGTGAGTTGGAAAAATCCAACGGCGGACCTTTCGTGCGACTCCTGGTCGTAGCGGTAATTGTGAGTCATTAAGGGTTGTCGATTTTTATATTTTTCATTACTATCAACAAAATTTGAGAGCCTGATTTTATTTCAGTAATGTATTTCATAGTACAGCACATTATTGATTAAGTTATCCACTGAATTATAAAGTTTTCACGTAGCCTCATTTGACTTGTCGCTTTAGCGAAACTTCTCAAACCTTCCATCATATAAATACTTTCTTATTACTACTTAAAATTATATATCAGTATAGTAGATCCTGACGCGCACACGACGATAATAATCTAATAAGTAGCAGAGGTTCAGCTGTCTCTGCTCAGTTACTACTCTCACTTTGATGAGCATATTTTATGTTAATCTTGCAATGGCGAGAAAAGACCACCAGAAAAATTCGAGACGGGGAAAAGGGCGTGAACATTCCGTGACACCATTCATCATGTTACGTGTTGGATATTGTATCTGCGTTCAAGACGGGGATAGGAGTTGGCCACCGTTTGACTGGTTAACGTAACTGCATGGGGACGTCGTAAAACATTGAATGCGAAATTAATGCAACGTGAACGTCTCATTTCTTTATCTTTCGATACTTTCACTGCGTTCGCTTTTTCGTATGCTAATTTCACCTAGCACTCCTCACGGCTCCTTCCTCGCTGGGAGGAGATTGGCAAATAGGAATCTTTGTGCAATGAACGGCTCATGAATTCACTGCCTCCTTTTCCAGAAGTGTTTACTATCTTCAGTCCCTAAGAGTCGTTTTGATTTTTATCACTTGAGATTACGTATATTCTCAGCTCCACTGGGATTTATATAATTTGACATAAACTAATGTAAGCTTCCAGAATACGTTCAAATTTAATAAATACTTAGGAAAAAAATATTCAAAACATTTTCAAGCCCATGCATAATATACCAAAAGGTCTTATATTGAAAGTGATTTCAGGATTATTCCGGTAGGAAACTATAAATCCAGCTGGAGGTACTATAATTCATGTTCAATTTTATTTTATTTTTAACTACAAATTTGGTGTTAGAAAATTTAACTTTGGCTTCTAGTAAAATATTTTGTATTTAAATGCAGTCATATCCGTATGGATATTTGAAAAGAATGGTGATTTAATAATCTTAGGTAGATTTAGTTTTTTTTGGCATTTTGCTTTTTCCTTCACAGCATCGTGCTGAGAAACTCAATTCTCATAAAAATATATTTTATCACAATTATTTAACAATTGTTCGCAACAACTAACGGTAATATCAACGTTTCCATTTTTAGTCATATATAAACTTCATTCTTCTATTTCAAATTATGAAGCCAGTTATTTTCAGTTATCATTCCTTAAATTTTCAATATAATTTAAGGTAAAAAATGTTCAAAAACATGCTAAATAATAATATCTTGCGCTTTTTATTTTAGATATAGCATGACGGCTGACCCCGCAAGATGGGAAAATGTGATTAATTTTCGACGCACAATGTGGAGATCTACCACGCCATCTTCGCTGGAAGACCATTTTATCTTATAAGTCATCTCATTCAATTTTCACTTATTGTTTTGTGAGGCTGTGCCTTTCAATTTGTAACATATACCTAAGTTAATATGCAATCACCTGACTTTCACGCATCGAAAGTTAGTGCATTAGATTTACTAATCGTGGACAAATGTTAACGATTCGTTTTAGATAAAGTATTTAATTTAAGGATGTGTAAATGTATTTATGTAATGAATTAATTATTAAACAATTCGCTGTCAAAACTATCACATTTTCCTACGTGTACGACCTTGCTGAAATGAATATGATTTCGCAAGAGAGATTATGCATCAATGAAAAACACCAGTTAGTCCGCTCTAAGAGAGCGCTTTCTAATAGGTTCAAGGGGTTCATTTCATAAGTGCATGCCACCTCGTCTTTACCATTTAAAATCCAACAAGTGTTTACAATGCACGCAGGAAGAGCAAGTGACAGGGCATTTGAAGAGTGAGTACTCAGAACTGCTATTCGGTTGATCCCAAAAACGCAAGTCGCCAAAAAGGACTACGTATCCCTACCACTTTCACTCATGCGCGGCACCCATTAGAGTGAACTAATACAGTACCGTCATCCGCACTCAGCTAGTGCGCTTGCACTTCCGTATGACTCATCACGTATATGCGAATAAATATCCCACCCTGCCGACATCAGTGAAGGTAGTTGACCATTTTACTCTTATCACTACGCCCACCGGGAAGATTATTTCCACATTCATTTGACCATTTTTCGGATTTCATGAAATTTTTATCAATCAACAGTTTTGATGTGAGTACTCGTGAACTATAGATTAGTGTAAAAGTTTATGCATCATGTTTACGTGAACACCGTCAGCTTGGAGTGCAGCATGTTCGTCACCCATCCCCAAGGTCGCGGCAATGATGCGCACTTTAGAATGAATTTTTTGTTCTGTTGCGATGTTCTTAATGGAGTTGTGTTATCAGTCCAAATTGATCTGAAACATCGATTCGCTTATACAAGACAATAACTGCTATATAACCTTCTTAATACTGTTTCCTATAATTCATCCTGTGACTGAACTGCGGCTTAACGCCCTTATAATCCTCATGTTATCTTACTTTAGGCATCCATCCAGAGATTGATATGATTATTAAAATTAACTGCAAGAACACACTCAGACAATGAAATATTCATTCATTATCTGACAAGCTCATAAAGAAAATTCACTAATAATATCCAGATTTCTTCAGGTCAATGGGTCAATAAGCTATGGATACATAGATGACCGAAGTAATCTGACATCATTGACAAGGTAAGAGAAGGAATCGTCACAGTAATCAACCCGAAGGTCGGTTTGGTAGGCGAGGGCAGAGCTCGTCCAGTATTAAGCTCAACGGCATGTGAAATTCACACATAAGGGTAGGGAGGACAAGATAAGGAATAGAGCATTTTAAATGCATGCCACCTTCTAGGTAAATAAAGTTTGCAGATACATGTATATTCAAAATTGAGTTTAGCTCTGAAAGTCACTTTTATTTGCTAACAATCGAACATCGGACAAGAGAATTGGGTCACCTTGCCATTGGTAAACTTCTAGCTACCAAAATCCATTTTAATTCATGAAATAATCAAGTTCAAGGATATTTTACAGGTGTATTTCGTCTTTCGAGATGTAAGTTTTTACAAATTAGGGTTTATAAAAGTTAGAAAAATTGGTTTAAAAAATGTATCTATGGGCCAGCTAATACGGAAAGGATTATAGGAATTTTTTTGAAAATTTCTAATCCAGCATGTTACACACCCACGGTTAAGCATGTGTTGCGAATTTCACCTAAGTAATCAACCCAGTAGATGATTTAATAGATAAAGGTAGAGCACAGCTTAAGTACTAAGCCCAACGGCGTGTAAAATAAGTACACACTAAGAGGGTAATAAAGCGAGTCAGTTTCTTTCCCTATACCGCCTGCAATTTCCCAGGAAGATCCAGAACCCGAAAAATCACACAGCTTGGATTAAGCTTAGGTTAGAGCGTCACCTGAAATTGAACCCAGGTCCTTCGGTCTGAAGCCCAGTACTCTTCCCATTGAACTCCTCCTCGCATCCTCGGCACGCCTCCTCGGCATGTAATACACTTTTTTATTGAGAGGAATAGGATGTATCACAATACTTCAATCGCAAGCTCAAATGTTCTGCGAGGGTGGGAATAAACAATAATCTTGCTCTAGCAATCCTGCAGACCTTAGTGAATCAGGATTATAAAGAGTATATTTAGCATAGAGAAACAATCTGATTGCATCAATCAAATTCTTCGCGATGATTCAGCGTATTATATTAGTGAAAATTTGCATTAAAAATCGATAAGAGATAAAGAATTTCCTATGCTCAGATCTTAAAATTTTAATTTGGCCAAACGTATATCTGATACTCAGGAATTTCCTCATTGCACATAATTTGATTTCTCATATGTTTTGCATCTTAATGAAACATCTCGACTAAAGGATAATAGGAACTAGTGGCATATCTGAAATTAGTACTAGGTAGGAACAAATCACAATCCCAATTCTTTTTTCTGCTTCCCACACCAATTCCCTGGTCAACTTCATTTACGTTCTTTTTTCAAACGGAAAACTATTAATACATCCAGCATGATGCTTCAATATAACAGAGGACTTTGGTATGCGTTTCACAAGGGTAAGTCATTTATTCGCCTGTTTCGCTTCTCAGACGGAGGCCAATGCGACATACGAAAAGGAAACGGGCTTCCAGGAAGTAATAACAGGAGAGGGATAGGAATGCGAGAGGGAGAGAGGCAGGGGTGCCCACGTCCCGTGTGAATTCCACGCAGGTACGCCTTGCGTCATTGGACACTTAAGACCGTAAAACGGAAGCGCTAAGAAGTTTCTAATGACCCGCTTCGATAGTAAAAAAAATCATTTAATCTAGCGACACATCAAGCGTTGACTTCACAATATGTTAAGAATAAAATGTCGAAGAATGGAATACAAGTCAATTTTAGAGCTTGCATGTATTTAAAACTATAGTTCTTATGATAAGGAAGAGCTCTATTAAAATATAAATCTTACTTTTATACGGCTCTGATCATATTCTACAGTAGCCAAGAAATGAATATTAGAAGCCATGAAAACGCGGTGCTACAGAAGAATAATTTAAAAAAGAGATGGGTTGGTAACAAACGAAGACTGAAAAAAGATAAAGTCTATGGAAGACACTAAAACATAGATGAAGGAAACTATTTGGGCAAGTCCTGAAGCACGATAGTCCACCGAAAATTGAAGCTGCCATAGAGGGAAATAATTACAGTGAAAGTCCAAAGATGGATTATGAGAAGAAGGTAATGTAAGACTTCAACCCAAGACACTATAAAGGAATAAAAATATTTGCGGGTAACTAGAGAGCCTGGAAAATTACTATAAACCAACCCTCAGATTAATAACCCATAGTGATGATCAAATGCTCCAGTTGATGAATGCAAGACAAACAGACGTATCGGCACAGCCCTTTTCGTGAAACCCGATCCCAGATGCATGCATGCTAACTATCAGACTAAAAAGTACCCTTGCAGCCTTCCCCATGGTCGTCCTTCGTTAAAATAAATCTCAAACTAATAAAAGCTGAAAAAACCTCTTATAAAACCTTCATTCATCTCTAGCTTTCTACCGCGTAGTTTGGTTTTATACAGAAGTGGCCACTGAAGCCACTACTTTCACCTAAAACACCTCAACGGAGAAGGCTGATTTGTAGTCTTCACGCCAATATGTGCGACGGAAACCCTAAATGGAATGAAGACTTCATCAGATAGATGTCGTGCATTAATTAGCCCTAATTGAAAAACTCCGTTTTTATTTTCTATTATCACGTACTAATGATATGATCTTCGAATGTTAGTGCAATAAATCGGAGTTTTAAATATTACTATTCTCATCATTAAATTGATTTATAATGAAAAATATAATTAAAATGATACATAATAAATTAAAAGACTGGAATGTCATATTAACCAAGCAATGTTATTTTTAACAAAATAATTCTTCTCGATTGGATTCCGTATTTCGACTTTCCCTACGATAATTTCCTAGGGTACAGATTGTTAACGCTCATTAATTCTTTTGTAAAATTTTAAGACTTGAAGGTTGAGAAAATCGAGGATAATTAAATATTTTTTTTTAATATCCCAAAACCATTGGTTTGGTGATCTGATAGCTAAGGCATTTACGCATACAGAAAATTACATATCCATAGTTCCCTGCAGGCACCGATAAAGCGATTGGTTTCTATTCATGACCCCAAAAAATGAAAACATGAAATTTCATCAAGAATTGAGAATCTACTTCATATTACTTCGACATTCATACGGAAACTTTATATATCATCCCAAAATAAATTATATAAGTTCTTAAAGAAAAATAATTTTCCATTCAGTTGCATTTCCTAAACAAGCTCCCATTTAAAGGCAAAGAATCGGTTTATCCCTTTTCCATTCATAGCGACCAATTCAGAAGAAAATAAGCCCTTCACCTGGATCTCACGTTTTTTAGTGTCCCACAACCGCCGACGCCGCCGGCAATTATATCGTCGGAATCCGCTGCCCAGGGGAGAAAAGCATTTTTTTAAATATGAGGAGAAATCCACGAACACAATGAATCTGACCCCTACCCCTCTCCATTCGTTTGCCGAAACAGGATGCTTTGGGTGGAAGAAAACAAATCCCTCCCACCCCTCCCCCATTAACCCATGAATACGCATTTTTTTGCGTATCCTAAGGAAGATTTATTGGTTTTTGCCGCCCATTCTGACGCGTCACGCCCCAAGTGAGGTGGGAGGGGAAGAAGTTGAGGTGGAGAGGGAGAGTGAGTGCAAGGAGTGGCGGGGGAGGAGGAGCAGGAGGAACGGGATGAGGTGAACGAGGGCTGGAGGGTGGGATCGAGGGGCGGTTGAAGCGGTGTTGGAAGGAGGAGGAAAACAATTCAACGTTACGAAACATTGCGAGGGAGTGGGTGAGAACGGGAAGAAGCCCTTTGAAATCGAAGAACTTCCGGAAATATTCTCCCTCCTCTCCCGTTTCTTCTCACAATTCCCCTCCCTCCTCACCCCCCAAACCACTATCCACCGCTACCCTCAACTCCTTCCCGACTCCATACTTTCGTGCACGACCCCTCACACCCTCCGGCTCAAGGTATTAAAAAACATTCATTTTACGATTCGGATCTCTTATATCCAGCCCTCAAGGGAAGGGGTGTATTGTTCTCTGCAGCAGAGAGAGATAACACTCACGTCCCTTTTCAGCACGGCGTAACTCAAAGAACGGGAGGGCGACAGGTCGAGTTGGTCTCCCCTGGGTTTCAGATGCGGGAGAGTGAAAAAAATAGGTACATAAAAAACTTGAGTATAAAAAGGCGCGAAAAAAATGCGCCTGTATTCCCACGGCATGAACACGTTTCCGATCGAATGCGAGCAAATCTGCAAGGCAAACGACCCGCTGAGTGGCTTAAGAAAGTTCCCGCGAGAATGCGTGGATAACGGCGATCCTGGCTAATATCCGGAGGGGAAACACGCTAAGCCGTCTCCAATTGAGGAAATTTTCTCAGGGGTTGTCTTTTTCTTATTCTCCTTGGACGGCGCACACAAAAGAAAGGAAGGGTTTAATTCCTCTCCCTCTTACATTAGGGCGATCCCGATCACAGATTTACTGCTCCTGTTCTCATTGAAATCGAATGTTTTGCGTGAAGCCCATGCAAACGCGTGTGCGTGTTCAGCGTTCACTATTTATGCCCGAGGCCCCAACACGAATTGATTTGTTAAAGTTTGTCAAGAAACTTAGAGCTCTCTTAGATTCGCCGTTTCCCGACTCATTTATGAAATCAAATTCGGATTTTTCTTCCTCCCAGTGGCGATCCAGGGTGGAAGGCACCGGCGCACTACCCCCCTTTCATTTCACAGAAATATTATTAAAAAAACATGAGCTTTTTGACTGGCAATGCTGGCAAGTACTCAGCAGTATTCCAGCATTTGGTATCGCATGAATAAAATTAATGAGTCATGACGGAAATATATTACAAAATATATTGCGCCCCCTTGGCAAAATTTTATGGATCCGACACTGCTTTCACCCATTAGAAGCACGCAAGCCCACACAAATCACGAGGCACATCTACATCTCGATGGCTTAATCTCGTCTTAGAGGAAATACGAGAAAACCCAAAGACAAATTCAAGGCCGTTTATTCCGGAAATTTCCTCTACATTATGAGTGCCAAGCTGTTCATCGCAGACGAATATCGCGCGTCATTTGGCTAGAGGTGTAGATCAGTGTTTACGATAGAAGCAAGACAACAATGGACGTCATTTCACTCTATAGGTACCAATTCGCGGAAATTTTCCGCAAATGACGCAAGAAGGTGTTGTACGACAGTTTGAGCTTAAAAGCTCAAATAATAGCTTCCGAAATAGCGCACACATTTCGATCGCAGTACTTAAACCCTTTTTCTGACAACGGGCCGATGTATCGGTCAACTACATTTACTTGCAGTAATGTGTCTAATTGTTAAAATATTAAATAAACTATAAAAAGATATAATAAACAATAGGCAATATTTAAAATAGAAAATTTACCTAGTAATATCGTCAAAATTGACAAAAATACGAAATTAATTAATTAATATTAAGTACTTA
>LYUA01000436.1:311384-324837 GCA_002093875.1 Calopteryx splendens
ATTTTCAGGGCAACATATAATCACTTCGCGGTTCTTCAGAGATTGGCATACATCCCCCATTCTTTTTTCAACCATGAATGCATTTTATTAACTTTAATTCATTACATTTACATTCATTAAGCGCATTATCAGAGAGTCAGTCGAAAGTTCTTCATTCGATGTACACAGCAGAAATATCTCTTGTCACATCACTGGTGTATCGGAAAGATGTAACTATAATTAACATAAGGTAAATCGGAGTCAATGATTACATATAAGAGTATTTAAAAATAAGGCGTTCGCATCTAACATATAGAAGAGAAAATTATTGGTGATGTGGTGTATTCGTTCGCTTCAAAGAGGAGATCAGCCTGTGCTGTAGTTTGAAGTTTCCTTTTTACCTGTTACGCATAACGTCATTACTCAACCTTATTTGTCAACATTCCAATAAAATAATTTGAACTCCACTACTCAGTTCTCAGATACCTACGATACACGGTATCAATACATGAAAAATATCGAATTATTTACAAAAGGTGCTCAGAGATAAAGGTACTACGTTTCTAATGTTTTCAATTCATCAAATCCATCAACGGTAGTTTTTTCATAGTTTATGGGCTGTTTTTTGACGATTTCAGGATCTATTGACACACGTGGTGATATTGTTTTCCAATTTATTATGTTACTGTCTCAACAAAATACCAAATTAAAATTATAAAATCAATGCCACAAAAAATCAATAGCCCTGACCATCTTAGATCATGAATTTCCGAGCATTACAATGTATTCTACCAATGTTTTACCAGGTATTTTTATTTCAAATGATAGGAAAAATAAAAAGAATGAAGAGTTTAGTCTTGCCCGGCTTCACGTAACTAACGTGGCAGGATGCAGGGTGGAACAATCCGAAAAACTATGAAACAAGTCTAATAGTGGCGTTGAAATTTTATGCTTGAGCATACGTTGTAGGTAGGTAGGTGCATCAAAGGTAACTCGAAGTTCAGGCAATTTTTGGGAATGCGTTCGTTTCACGCCAAAAAAAACATAGCCGTCGCCATTTGGTCCAAATTTGAGTAAAAGCAAGGCTGAGCGACTGTGATAACGTAAAAAAAATCCGTAGGCGTTATTTCTCTGGTTCATAACACATAACTATAACATGTTGCCCAAAAAATATACTAAATGAGTTAGAAGGCCCATAGCGTGGGGATATAAAAGAATTACTTTATGCTGGCACCAAATCACGAGAGGGAATGACCTCGTTGTGCCGAATTACCGAGTCTTTGAGAGCTCATTTAATTACAATGTATAATATCCCACTTTTCATATAGTAAAAAATATTAAGAAGAGCAAAATTTGGAATTAAGAGGCGTGAGGATCTTTTCACTAAATGTTCACGATTCACTACTACTGCCGTTCCACTACATCGCTTTCGTTTGTCTTTCGTCAGAGATTCGGTAATTTGTCAGCTAATTAAGGAGGGAGATGCATTCCTTACATTTCAATAGCCTATAGTAATTAGATATAGAGCAATTAGTTATTTTCACGGTAGGCTTCTTTTCCTACTCACTTCTCCCCAATTCAATCAGCCTCAGCCAAGCTCTCACTCTGCCCCTAACATAATCGTCGTTAATTGAATTTTAACGCATCGGAGCCCCATATTAAGACCTCGTTGCGTGGAAAATGATCGTCAACACCGTTATAAGGGTTTTAATGCACTATCATATAGTATCTACGACATTGAAATGCAAAATTAAAATCTCAAGATAGCTACTTTAACAAAAATTTCACAATTCGTAACAAATACAATTCTTAAATGTCTATTGGAGGAAGTTTTAAATGCAGTTCGACATAAAAATCAGAGTAAAGTAACTCATTTGAATTTAAAATCAATACTCACTATGAATACTCTGACTTGAATTTGTTGATACCATTCCATTAAAGCATATAGGTACATGGATTATGTTTTTTTTGTGAAAATGGACAGTACGGACCCATGAATAATAACAGAATCAGAAAGGGGAAGATTGGAAACATTTGAAGTGTGGTGCAAAAGGGCGTGTATTTCATATACGCTTAATTTAAATTCTTATATCAGCGAATAACAAGGCAGGCACGTCATAGCTGAATGAGGTAGCTAAGCGCACCGTTGAAAAAAATAAGTTCACAATTTCTCCGAACCGCTATCGCATAGACATTGACATTCAACTGTCAGCTTCCACCCGTGCTAGCGCGGATAGCGTCCCCTCGGACGCGTGAGGGCAGATTCTTCCATGCGCAGTCGAGCACGCTTCAAAATTTTACGATTCTTTTACTTTTATTTCCCTTTCACTCCCGGTCCCACTCTCACTCTCACCGCAGCTACATGAATGTGAACTTAACGGCACGTTTACGTGTATTCCGACAAATGAGAGAAAATATTTACTTTTGCGTTGACGCAATTCAAGCACATTACGACAGCTTGACATGCCCCATGTGGCGTGATGGCATAAGTTATTCAAACGAAAAATCCACCGAAATTTCCACTGGTGTTTGAGAGAGACCACTACCACAGTTTTTAAAAGCATTCAACACAAAGAGCTGAATCCCGTATGGAGTTTTGTCAGGGATCAAATTTGCAGAATTACTAAGGGAGTTAAAAATAAGCAGTTTCCGTTTCAACTTCCACGGTGCCACCGAGCCGGTTAACATTACATGAATTGAATCTTTGCTGTTCATGGCGACGTCAGACTCTCCTTTTTTCGATAATTTTTACGGAGTTTCATTGGCATGATGCACAACGCTTCTTGTACACTGAAGGTATTTTGTATCAAGGGGAAAGAATACCTAGTATCGAGAATATAGGTTTATATATTTCTAGGATTATCAATTCTCAAAGTAACGAAAGGAAAGGGACACAAAGACGGTCAAAAGGACAAGAGACCTGAAAATCTTAAATAAAAATTCTCTACAGGAAAAACCAAAATAATGTGAAAAAAATGTGCCCGAAACAAACAGGATACTGTTAACTGTATTAACTTCTAGTATTCAGATACTCATTCCGTTGCAACTATTCATTTACACCTCTCATCTTGTAACCACTACTTTGAGTACCAAAATTAAATTCAAATTTTCATTTAGATATTCATCTCAGTAACATTGCAATGATTACAACCTTATGCTTCGAACATAACCAACACTGCTAGCTTTACTATGGGATAATGGGACTAACTTGAACCAAAAATATGTTGTTTCAATTACAGTTAACACCCGAAGCATTCAATCTTCAAAACTTCAACCTAAAATATTTTGCTTCAATTACAGTTCACACCCGAAGCACCCCAATCCCTTAGCTTCATCATGACACTGAAATTTCATTTTTTTAATAGTTACTGCTTATTTGGACTACAGCCGTTGTTCTGTGGACAGCCTCCGGGAGCCAAAGAAATAATACCTAAGAGGAAAATGGGTCAAAGTCGAACCGGGTCGAGTTGATTCCTCCACCTAGGTTATACTATTTGCCGACGAGCCCGAAGAGCGCGGGATAAAGGATCTACCTATGGGAGTAGGTTTTAAGTTGTCCTGGATATGGAATTTTTTGATTTCATTAAACCTTTGATTGAGACCTTAGCCTTTTGGATCTCTTAAATCCCATTGATCTTGCCATTAGAAATTATAATTAAGCTTACCTACTTCAATCAGGCCAATTTTAGATTTTCCACGAATTGGCTCGAAATTCACGCTAAAAGGAAAGGCAATTAAAATTCGAAAACGAAGACATGGATGCCCATAAGCGTGCAGGAATGCTATACGAACGGAGGAACACTTTTAATGAAAATTATCAATACGCAGCAATCGGAGGTACCTAAGGGGTCACGGCGAAGGTACCTAAGGGAGGTACCTAAGGGAGGACGGCGAAGTCCAGTGTCGAGGATTCAGAGAGCATCATTCCTCGGCAGAACTAGATAATCGTAATTTCATCAATTCGAAAACGGATTTTGAACAGAGACATATCTCCCTGTTTTCTTCTAGCCCAGTTCAATTTGAGTTGACTTTCACTTTTACGAAAAATAACGAACTTGATGGAAATTCCAAGAGGTTAATCAGTTACAAGAAATGAGTCCAAAAAGGAAATAAAGCTACGCTGGAAATTCCATCATGAATGATGGCTGATAAGTAATGATTTAAAACTAGAGGCATGATTATTAGACCAACACCTACTCATACAGATAAGCTGGATTATATCGACATCATAACCGCGTCTCTATTCCAAATTTTGCTACTGCTCCTAACGTTATAAGGTTCTAAACATTTATTAAGCTATTGATTTTGAGGAGGACAGATTCTTCACGAAACATTTTGAAAAAGCGCATCCACCTTCGTTCACCTCAATTAGGAGAACCTTTCACCGATAACATATTTCCCACTGCAGTAGTCGGTCCAGATTTTTAATGGTATGCATTTCATCTTCGTTTAAATCCACGCCTTTCATTCTAGGCAATGCCGAAAATACGTCTAGCGATTTGCTTTAAATAAACATGCTAGTTTCATGGTAATTTTAAGCAAGCGGTGCTCCAATGCATCCAAAATTATATTTTTTTCATTTCACTACCATGCATGCAAGTACAATTATACACGTACGAAATAAATATTATCACTTCCTTATTTTGACCGAGATTACAAAATTGCGATCATTAAGTACGCTTACTGTGATATTTATCTTGATAAATAACGAAATACATAGTGCAAAATCACAAAAATTTTATGGACAGGAAATAATGTATTTATTATTCTCATAAATGTAAGGAAAATATCCGCGGACACACTCCTGAAAACAGGGCACGGAAACACAGCATACGCTATTGCTCAGCTATTACGGAAATGTAACAGGTATTTTCACGGAATATTCATCTAAGTGCACCTGATTAATTTATCCACTACCAATCATTATTATAATGCTTAGGAGAAAATGGCACGGTGAACTAGCCAACCGACTATCCCAAATCCAGGATGAAAATATTTAACAATGATCCGGTATGGGGTGCGAGGTGGTCTAGAGGTAGCACGCTCGACTGACGATCCGAAGGTCGCGGGTTTAATTCCCGGCAAAGGCGAAAACTCTTCAGCATCTTAAATATATTCTGGAACGAGACAAATTCATATGAGGGCTAGAAATCATATCTGGAACGAGTCAACCTAACAAGATGTAGAAGCCAGAATGGGTGGTGGCATAACACCCGCCCCACGCCCTAGCGGCGGCTTGCGGGGTATCGTGTAGATTTTTTTATTATAGTTTGATAATGAGTAGCAAAATTAAGCAGCGATATGGTTACTCATTTCGACAAAAAATTATTGTTCTCACACATTAAGAGCCAACTTCTACTAGTTGAAGTAGTAGGATAAATCCCAGGGTGGGGTAATATTTTAACATCATGAAAACGTTTTCATAAAACCAAAATACAAATGTTGATGCAAGATTCAACAGCTCTTATAGCATCACTGTAAGGTTTAAAGACTGTTTAAGATTCATCGAAATGTATCTTATGAAGTTACACGGTGGCATCTCACAACAACAAGATAGCTAATAAAAATTTGATTAAAGCATAATTTTCCCATAGTAAAAGCGAAACCCCTTCTTATGAACATCTTCCGCTTCCTATAAGAATACTATAATAGCATATTATACAATATATTTTCGCTTTCCGTAATAAAGTTCACGAACACCTATACGACTACGAATTATTTAGAAACAATAGAATAGGAAATCCTTTTCTCCAGCTCTCATGGGCCAGTTATAATAAAAAAAACAAGGAATACTATCCTGTGCTCTCACTGATAAGCTTCAAATACCGTGAAGGACACTATCATTCTAGAATCTAGATGATATAAAAATGATCTATCTGGTAGATAGTTTCTATCCACCACCCGTAGCTTTCTATCAATTAGGCCATTAATCATACTACGCACGAAAGGTGTTAGGCTTTGATTCTCCTATTTCAATTTAAATGCCTTCCGAATCCTTATAGCCATGTCTTATATTGAGCGAATGCCTTTATTCAGACTGAATTAAATCCAAAGATCTGTCACGCGTACTATGTTTCGTTTTCGAAATACACTTGCTCCTACGTAAAGGTTCCATGGGCATTCGATACCTACTTATGTTCCATGTGAATTCAACCGGCTGGGCCGAGTTGAATGAGCGTTCGGTCAACGAAATTATAATCCCCATTCGTATTACTAAAACTAGCTCCATTTCATTTCACAGATTATATCACATTACTTGCAGCTTCAAGAGGCCATACACTTAAAAATAATGAGTATTTCCTTGGTTGACAATGCAATCCTGAACCTACCGCACAATTAATATATTCTAAAAATACAGTTCATTCATAATTTTTGGAAAAAGGGGAAAGTTAACTGGATGAATTTCTCCCCAAAAGAAATTCCGATAAATTAACGGAGAAATAATGGAGTCGTTTAAAATAATGAAAATGGCTTTTTAAATTTAGCCGAAAGTGCTTAATTGCTCTTTTCATGAACCATCGCACAGACACGGTGAAATTATGTAAGGTGAAAAAAAATATGTGAATGGCAGATTGGTTCCATTTAATAAACTACAGAAAAATTAAAGTAATTCACACATTTTCTGCAATTTACAGCATGAGCTCATGACTCCGAAGCGGATGTTTCAAGGCTAATTATCTTAATTGAAAAGGAAATGAATCTTCACGCCTCCTTCGTTCTATCAATGAACAATGGTTCAGTCTGAAGTCTGTCCCTAATAATTAAAGTCCGGTAAAATCTTTCACGCACTAAAATTTTTAATCAAATAAAAACATTAATTAAGCATGAAAACTGCACAAGTTTCACAAAATAGTCTTTTTAAACTAGTAAATACTTCGATCTGTAAGAAATAAATTGCGTGGATTCCGTGGTGCGTGCAGATGAAATATTGTTGATGGCGTGCCATTCATTCAGTTAATTCAGTCAATTAACAAGGTTTCTAACATGAATTATAGTGCATCGAATTTTATTATCTCCCTCATTGATTCAACTTAGATTTCAATACCAAAACGACCAGCAACGATCACAGAATACTGGGATTCAGCTATTAATGCAGATTCGATTTCCAGACGCTGCGGAGGGCAATTAAGATTTGTTTCTGTTATTACCCAGGCACGAATCCACTAATTAGATCTCCTTAATGTCAAAGGTTGTTAAACGTTGTCAAAGCATGCTAACGTCACTAAATGTTTGAAGATCATAGATTTCTTAATCCAGCTATAATTCAGTCGACTAGGCACTTTCGGTTACTCCGTAATTAATTTTATTGTTATTGAATGATAAAATGTCAACATGAACGATAAAGTATTTTTACAGTTGAATTATAAAAAAAATACTAGCCTAAGAAAATCTGCTGGAATGGATGGAACTATAAAAAGGGCAGTAAAAGAAAATATTTAAAAGCTTTAGCTAAAAAATTAACCTAACGATACAACATAGATTTTCAGCACGGTACTCATAAAAAATCCTAATTCAATCCGCAGAGAGAATTTTAATGAACAGAAAACCGTAATTATTACGATTTCACTCAGGTTAACTCAGAATAAAAAATACCCGAATGAAGTCCGAATAGTAGTATAGTACGAACAATAATAATAAAATAGTCAGAATGATGAGTTATGAAATAGGAGTCCTGAAGAAATACGAAAGAATTCCTGAACGATTTCAATTCTTGATGGCCATGGTTTAAATGCATATCAAAATAAAAATTTGAAATAGGAGATGAGTCATCAAAAAAGAAAAAGTGTGAACAACGGTGCGTGCGTGAAGATAAAAAATTGCATGCATGGCGAAGCGAAAACAAATTATTTCACGCCGTCGTTGAAAAACTCTGACAAATTTGACGCGCTCGTTAACGTTTTTTACTGTTTTAAATGGTATTTTATTCCTTTTTAATTTTAGTTGTCCCGATAAATGTACATACCCCTTTCAAAAGTTGTTCATTTCTTTTCTCATTTATATAAGCGTTCTTACGTTATGTAGGCGCAAAAAAACAGTTCAATTGAATAGGTAGAACTATTAGCAGTTAATAAATATCTATTGCGTCGCAACAATGATATCGGTACTGGTCGACATTAAGTTTACATTAATTCTAGGCGAAAACAATTTTTATACTACAGATTCCGCATAATAAATAAAGCTAACCTTCAGATTCGACTGCACTTATCTAGTTTATATTCTTAAAATTTTCGAGCAACGGAATTTCTCAAGGTAACAAGGCATATGTTTGGAGAGTTACGATATCTTAGTTTTGTTGTGCTCGCGAGTTGCTCAATAGAACACTCAAATACTTCCCTGCAGGAGACTAGTTTTTTGTCTGAGTAATCTGCTGATATAGTCTGGGGTCTTATTGATTTCCTCACTCTCAGAAGAAAACTGGAGTATCCAATACTCTTCCAAGTATCAGTCTGCATGGCTGTCTCTGTAACTGGAGAGTCCCAAACCAAGTTTCTGTTGGAAGTTCTTTTCGCAACCAAGTTTCTCAAAAATTGTGAATCTTCCCTGACCATTAGCTAATCTCTTAATTAGTAATTTCTCTGTTCAATTTTAAATTCTTTCTGGGTACTGTAAAACGGCATAACTGGTGTTAAGTAACTACTCTCGTTTACTTTTTTGCTCCATTTTCCTATAACCCGTCTAATGACACATTTTTTTAAGGCGGACCTGAATATTCTTAAAATGTGGGTCTAGCACGAAGGTTGGATTAAATTGAAAGAATCGTAAGTGCCTGAAGAGACTCCTAGGTTGACCTGTTCTGAGTTACTTAATTTAATGTCGAGCATTTCATAAGTAATTTCTTTTTACAATGTCTTTACCGCCAACAGTTCATTCTAGTGCATTTTTTAAACATTCATTTCCAATCCCCAATAGTTGCACCGGCTCAAAATTATGTCTCAACTGCGTCTGAGTCCGAATGACTTTCTTAAAAAGCACCTTTCTTCTTCATCAACCAAGCACCTGTCTTCGAAATTCCGCGATGTGAGAGAGGTTGCAGGGAAAACGAAAAGGAAGTGCAGTGGGAGTTTTCCCAGACCACTTTGTTCACACAGGTTCTTGGAAGAGTCACTTCCGATGATAGCGCAGGGAGCAGGTAATCGAAGCCAGATTTTGAATAGCGTAAAGCAGCTTTGTGAGCCATAACAAAAGTGGACGTCTATGTGCGAACATAATACGCATCTGCAAATTTATTATTAACGTAAATGATTCTAAATTGCCATTAGTTTAAATTTAAATTTGTGACTTAATATTTCTCTAAATTCATTTTCCACAAAAAGGAAGAAAAGTTAAAAACACCAAAATACTCCTACTGTTACATTTCGTATGTAAGTCGCATTTAAATACCATGTGTAACACCTGCAGGGGGCGATTGTCTGGAACTTTCTCCTCATCAGTACCTCCGAAAGTCGACGTCGCCATAGCCTAATTTTTCTCACCAAATTACTCAGCTATTCGGACAAAACGGGCCAATTACCCTATTTTCCGTCAACTAAAAACTCTCCCAAATTTACACTTGATTGCTTGTCACTATATTCGTAGGCCATCAGTCCTAAGACTGTAGCTATCCTACACAAAACCATCCCCCTCTCCCATCCAACTTCATTGCTTCATATTTTATGTACACTGACGTCTTCTATCACTTACCAGTACTTTCCATCAGGTTTCTTCTATTGTGATCTTCCAGTGTTTTAAAAATAGAAGACACTAGTTTACAAGAAGAGTAAAATTAATTAGCTACAATAGTATGTGAAAAATTCACAATGTAAAAATCATTCGCCTGAACCGGGGCTAGAACTCGGATCCCTCGATTTCCGGCCGAGTGCTGCAGCGGGTGATTCCGTTAAAGTTACTTTCGCGGAATTTCCCGCAGTTTGTAGCTACGATAATTTAAATAAATCAAGATTGAAATAAAGCATAATTACGCATTGAATTTTTTTTCAAATATGCATAAAGAGGTAATGGTGAGACTTTCTATAAGGAATCTACCTTGAAATTAACGAAAGACCAGCTGTATGTCTGACAAAGAAGAATAGCAACAAAACGAGAAGGCAACCTAATTACCGGAAACGAGTAAGGGACTCCGAATAAGATTTTTTAGAACCAAGGAGATAAAAATGTCCTTTCGTAGAAAACTGTCGGAATAAATCGGCCCCGTATCGTAATTATGCATCGAAGAGGTAAGACCTACTGAAAAGATAAGTAGAGCGGATGAAGACTGCCCGAGAAGTGGGGTGGTATACTACAGCGATGGCCAGGGACAAGTTCTTAGGGAGAAGAAAATACAGGAAGCAGATTTGGTGCCATCGTTCAATGGAAAGTATGCCCGAGGCAAAGGACCGCAAATTGCAGAAGAGTTTCTAGTTTCATATTTTCATTCTTATTTCTAAATGTCTAAGATGTAGCTAAAATGCCTTCCAATGATTTTGAAATCAACAGAAATCTCACAGAGCACCAAACCCGAAAAAAGACGGACTCATATTTCATCACGGTTCGTACCATCTACGCTCTAAAATACTTTCACCTGAATTAGATTCAGGAATAAACGAACTTAAACCAAGATAATGTCCAGTATGAATTCATTACCTGCAATTAGAAAGGTACATTTGCATTCCCACTAATTAAGAATCACGTAGTGGCTGACAACTAGGATGGTGTTAAGAAGTTTTTTTCATTCAATTCCATAGATTTTCCATTTATATTGTAAGCCATCGCGACCTTGACCAAATTTAGTGCTCACGTAATCATTTTGTCATTAGGATCTACAAATTTTCACTAATTATTCAAATATTTGTCGAACAGAAGAAATTTTAAGAATGGCCGTGTCCCAAATTTCCTTTGGTATGCAAACACAATCCCGTTCTTTTAATTCTGCCATCTAAGGTAAACTCTGAAATTGAATAGATGGTACAATTGTTCACACTACCCATCTTTCAGCATAGACGGTTGTGTGTGGAAATAATCGGTAGGATGGAGAAAATCACGATTGTCTTAAGCTATGTGTGTCACACAGCGGAAATTCGTATTGAATTTTTCTGTAAGAGAAAAAAATTATGATCTTTTCAGTTTTTTTTGCTAGTACCATAAAGGGACATAGACTTTAGCCTATGACTGTTCGAGTTTTTCACTTTTGGAAACATGCGGTTAATTTATACCACGATATGGGACACCGTCGACTGTCCGACGACAACGGATGACTGCTTCGTGAGCAAATTTCCTAATCATATTTAGCCAACTAAAACAAAAGGCTGGATGAGTACTCTATACAGTACAATATATGTCGGTTTTCAGATGACCGAGAGAGATAGAAAATATTAAGAAGAACGCAAGAATTACACCAAACTATCGATGGAATTAGAAGGTATTTACTTAGGATCAGCGAGAAATACATCCAAAACATCGATTTGTGCCTTGAATTGAAACAAAACGTCCCTGTTCATATTTATTAATACCTAGATTTTGTGTTAGATTTTAGGTAATTTCATTTATGTCATATTTAAAATTTAATCTGAATCTAGGTTTGCAATGAGGAAAAAAATCTCATCTTTTGCATTTAAACGAACTCCATAGTTGATCAGATTGGCAAGGTGGATAGACTAATTTCCCATGGTGACAACCGAGCTGACACCGCTGAAGTTCGTACCCTAGCGGTCCCACATCAACCACAGTACTCCATTTATCGTACGTAGTTAGGCTTTAGAACCACAGCCCCTATTTTTAAGAATGGTCTAACGCTGGGTTTCCGTTCCGTCCTTCATCGAGTCCTTCAAATGTTACCTACTCACAATTATCCACGTACGTCATTCACCTTACCCATCGGTCATTTCTCCAAATAAATTCTGTGTCCTCAAAATGAAAACTTTAAGGCGGCCGGCCACTCTTAAGGGATCTTAGATTCTGTAAAGTAGGATTAAATTAAAATTCTATCCTTCAACGTCATGTACTCATTAATCAGGCTAATGCGTTAACACCCTCCGACAAGTTGCGGAGTTCATTCCCCTGCCTTTAGCAAGCCGGACCGACTACGGTCATTTTTTCAAACACCGAGACCACTTATACCTCCTCCTAGAGGACGAACGCCAAGGTGAGTGTTCTCCTTTCCTTATTGTTTGCATCTTATGGCATATGACCTCTGTCTCAGGCCACTCAGTAAATGGCCAGCAATTCTGAAGAGGGAAGTCTTAAAATCATCATCTTGCAGCCAAACAAAAGGAGGGTGTGGTCTCCTCAGGATAGGATTGTGAAAACTGCGATTTGATTTACCATTTCCAACATTGACAAATGAAATAAAAAATCTAGGATGCAAATATATCGAGTAGTTCCATCGAGCGTATCGATACCTACCTAGCCATATGGGAGTGTAGACCGATTGACACGAAAAATGTAATTTAATAGTATGGGCTTAATACACTCCCGATATGTGATGTAGGCACATCCATTTTGCGGTGACTGTAATATAAAGAACGTGAAATCCAATGAAAACCATTTACATCGAAATTTCTATATTTTGAATCGTTTGTGATAACTATTCAATCTACATGGCACTTATTGCTAGATGCACGAGTTTGAGAATCATCTCACTCACGAAAAACTCACGAAAAAACTCACGAGGGATCCAATTTAGCAGCCATATAAACAGGGAACGATTCGCCAAATTTAGTAACTAGTACGAGAAAAAAAATGTAATGATGGAAATGAAAGAAAGAAACTGAGGCTTAAAAGTTCCAAGCAGCATTGAAGCCCATTGGGAATTATAACATCATGGAACCAGTCTCTGCGGCGAGACTGGGATGCAAAGAGAATTTAGTTAACATAAAATTGATACAAAATAATAGTAAAAAAGTGGTAAGCGTGAATGAAAAGAATGAAAGGAGAATGGCCCTCTCGCGCCATGCTATCGGCCGACCGAGTAATGCTAAACGAAATGGCAAGCACAACTTCCCCGTGAAGACTGAGAATCATGTGTTCATCCAACAAGGACATAATTAAGTCTGAAAGCTTTCTAACTGGGTGTCACGTGTTCGTCGAGGTTTTCCCTAAAAAGTCATCTATCCATGTAGAATAATTATTCTAAAGCTAGACCATGCGTTTGAGAAAACGTGTTTTATACAGGCGAAATGAAATATTTATTTTCATAAAATGAGAATAATTATAATTGGTTTACAGGATAAAGCTTTCCGATTGAGAAGTCGTCCATTGTTTTCAAATATCGTGGCCTTTTCCCAGACAAACAGATTAGTTTTTACTATCGTAATTCGGCAACATTGACATCATATCCTTCAATAAATATGGCGAGAATTTGAGTGGTATTATATACATTTCAAAACAACCAACTCTTTTAAGAGAATAAGGTCCATATTAATAGTCGTCTCTCAGTTCGAAGAGCTTCTTAGGAGTCCCCTGCGTCAAAATTTCCCATGGTTTTTCACGCAGTAGGCAC
>LYUA01000436.1:358387-370294 GCA_002093875.1 Calopteryx splendens
ACGAAACGCCCGGAAGAGCACTTGATAAAAAGTCACGTTACGCTCTCCACCCAAAGCGTGCAACTGATTCAAATCGTACCTGAACCGGGGTAGTTTTCCGGAGAAATTTTCCAAATCTAGGGGGAGACATCGCGATCTTTTGGGAAGATGTCATTGGCCACTCTAGGTTGAAATACTTGCGGTAATTGACCTGAGTAGAACCAGATAAGCCAGCGGATCAGTTGTGATACAGAAAAATCAGTAGGAGCAAAGAAAACTTACTGAAATAATTGCACAATACGGTGGCTACTTCTCTCGTCTCTTGATGCGTGATAAATAGCATTACTGATTCTCATGCCGTCGCAAAATTCTTTAACAGTTTATCCAGCAATAAGCATGCTTAATAGGGAAATAATGTTTTTATAACTATTGAATGAACTGAATTTGAGTTTGTCCTGAGGACGAAATGAATTTCTGGTAATTCTTCGGTATATACCTAGTTTTACTTATCCCCAGACAGCTACGGCTGATACTGTCACTTCATAGAACTACCACAATAAGATATATCAAAAGAGCTTTTCGCCGCTTCCTTACTCTAAAACGCCAGGACTGGTTTTACGAAAGAAGAGGAAAACTGGATGATTGAAGTTAGGAACATTGGATAGTAGAAAAAATGCGGATAGAAATAAGGATTTATTAATACTTCGGCATAAGAAGAAACAGAGATATCTAGAAACTATAAAATTTCTCTAGCGAAAAGTTAGGATTACTATCATTCCACGCATGAATTTCTTAGCAGGATTGATGCTGAAGAATATAAAATGAAAGTTAAAAAAGCCGTTGAAAATTTCTGTGAAACATTTTCTGAAAGTCGAAATAGTTATGATAAAATTCTAGTACTACGATATATATGACACTATAAATTAATAATAACAACTATACGGTTGCTTGGATAAGTGCTAGTGTATCATTCAACCAGGTCGCATGAAGTCGGAAGTTTTAAGATAATGTGCTCCTTTGCACTGCGCTGCCAATTATTTCCCAGTTAAACGTTTTACCATAAAAATCAAGTGGCTGACAACCTTTAGACACCAAAAAAAGGTTGCCTGCACCCGAATTTGGGCGCGTTACCTAAAGAGCCACGGGTAAACGAGACCGCCACTAAGTTCGTCATCAGGAAAAATTTAGCTTCCATTAATAATCGAGTTGGTGAAACACCGGAGACTGAAATTCATCTACGGCGACCTTTCCTCTCCCCACAGTTGGTGGCATCGCTCACGGCG
Organism: Calopteryx splendens; assembly: GCA_002093875.1. NCBI lineage: Eukaryota > Metazoa > Arthropoda > Insecta > Odonata > Calopterygidae > Calopteryx > Calopteryx splendens. The sequence goes on from LYUA01000436.1 coordinate 359,650, forward strand.
TTGGCGGCGGCCAAGCCCGGTTTCCACGGCAACGGCGGAGGATTCGGGGGCGGCAATGGCGGAGGATTCGGGGGTGGCAACGGCGGAGGATTCGGGGGTGGCAACGGCGGAGGATTCGGGGGTGGCAACGNGCTACGCGGCACCCATAAGCGGGAGCACGGGAGGCGGCCCTGCGTACGGCGCGCCATCCCAACCACCAGTCATCCACAAGCACGTCTACGTCCACGTCCCTCCCCCAGAGCCCACGTACCAGGTACCCAAGAAGCCCATCCACGTCCCACCTCCCCAGAAACACTACAAGATCGTGTTCATTAAGGCCCCCACGCCTCCGACACCGACCGTCCCCGAGATCGCCCTCCCGGCCCCGGACGAGCAGAAGACCCTCATCTACGTTTTGGTGAAGAAGCCAGAGGAGCAGCCCGAGATCAACATCCCTACCCCAGCACCCACCAAGCCTTCAAAGCCGGAGGTCTACTTCATCCGCTACAAGGTGAGCGGGTAGCACGGGCGAAATTTTCAATGGACAATTAAGTAACGGAAGAAGGCTCGAATGGCTCACATCTTACGTAAGCGTATTGGTTTCCCAATCTCATGGCAAGGGTTCGATACTTGATAGCGGAAGAATCTATCGGTAACACTACAGAGTATACATGTTTGCTGAATTTTTTGCAGACATGTTGGCTGAATTTCTCGTCAGTTTCCGGTCGGAAATTTTCTTTAGGTTCAGCCGGAAACGGTAGCCCAACCTTTCTAAACCCCCTCCAACTAATTGGCTATCGTTAACACTGCAAATGACCAAACCATAATGTCTCCTTCGGTAACGTCCATCATTTAAAAAATCAAAAGACGCTACGTCGGTCGCGCCTGACGAGAGGTTTACGATTCCTTCATTCATTCTCAAGCAGTTAGTGTCAACATCAATTAGACATTCGCTTCCGAAAAGTAAATATTTGCGCGAGAGACTCTCGATTGCTCCTGCAGTACCAATTCTTAAATGGCATGATGAACATGAAATTTCTTGTTAAAACAAATTGGAAAGCGCATTCGAAAGTGAAATCTTCAATCGATAATACTATATCAACATGAAAATCTTACTTCCCTGATTTTTTTTAAATGTGGTAATAAAATAATAGAGATTGCTGTTTCTATTATAAGTTGAACCAGTGCCTATTCATTTAAAAAAATACAATCATCTAAATTCTTAAAACTAAACTCATATCAAAATAATATTGTATAAATAAGAACACACTAAATGCTCGGCATGTAACTAAATTATACTTGCCCTTTCACGTAGACCGGTAATAGGCAGAAGAATTAAGAGGACAAGGATCTTGCTAACCTAAAGGTTACAATGGCTTTTGAAAATGTAAAAATAATAGAAATGAAAGAATAGTATGCATTAAATTTTCAGTTATTTACTTTTTGAGAGATCTTTTCACTGTCCAATATAACCAACATGCTTCACAAGAAAATAGGATTTTCCCACTACTAACCATGGCTTTGCCAAACTCACGAATTTGTCGTTGTGCCTTGCCCTCCTGAGACGAATCTCCATTTTGGACCTTTCTTCTTGCGAATCTTAGGGTTCGAGCATTAGTTAAATTAAATTCTGTATTAGATAGGAATCATAAAAACATCCCCATCCCAAATCTCCATAACTGTTTAGGAGACCAATATGAAGCTTTTATTTTCAGTGTTACCATAATCCCATTGTTACTGAGTCTTTTCTGTTACCTAATTTATTCCTCTGTACGTTTATTCTCCTTTATCTATATATACATGTATTCACCGCAAGTCATACCGCGATGTAAGTCGGGAGTTACAAGCAAAAGTAACCCCCCAAATCACTGCGTCATTTGCAAGAACAAAGCTAATGCCTTTGATAACTATTTTGTTTCCGTACGGAGATAGTCTTTGATCTATTTTTTGTCAAAAATCCCATTCTGGGCATTTCATACACAACACTTCCATTTCTGTGTTAAACGGCATCTTTCAATTTTAGCAATTGTTATCACCCTATCAACCAAAATTCCACACTTTCTTTGCAGACTCAGCAGAAGGACGCCTATGGACCTCCAGCACCGCCCCCGAGGGAGGAATACGGTGCACCCTCGGCCCCATCGGCACCATCTGCACCGCCATCATCCTCCTATGGCGCTCCCTCTTCGGGAGGACACTACTAAATTCACCGTCTGCCCCGGGCAACGGAACCCCTCAACGCCGACCCCACGCACCGTGCGACCGACGACTCTCGACCCCGGCAACCAATTTGTCTCCTTCCGTCGACTCCGGGGACTCGCTTAAACCCCTTTCCTTTTCCTTATTTAACCTCTCGAAGTCAATCCTCTACGGTGCGCTGCCGTGCATTTTGTTCCTATTCGGTACGCATCGCCGTTTCCCTCCACGCGAAAAATCATAGTGCCGAAATTTGAAAATGAATAAATATCAGTACACGAGGCTCGCAAAAAAAATATATTTCCAAACCGAAAACGAATTTACGTGATCGGAAGTGTGAACTCAAATGAGCGCTAACTAGTTTGACCGATCGGTTTATAACTTTCCAACCAATAGGGAAAACTGTGGAACGGCATCGAAAAGTTCCCCTTATTCCCGAGGTCAACTGCTCGGCAATCATTACAATTTCACACTTTCCCCTCACATCTCACACGAGGACAAGGTTAAGGAAATTTTCGGTTGCGATGTTTACAGACGCTTGCGACAACTTCTGGAAAAAATCTCTAAGACACAGAGCGTCAGTCCCTGTGCGATAACAGTCCTCGAATTGGCTCAAATCATGATTGTCGAACGAACATGAAGCTCAAAACGAGTAGTAGCTCAGTGGAAAAAAGTTAAAGACCCCAACCGTGATGTAGATGAAGATTTCTACGCCATCACATCGAAATAAAAACACTATTCATGTCTCCCCGTGTGTGAGTTACAGAAACAGAATCACGCACCCAAGAAAACGTTCAAGGATACATGAGTTCTCGTAAAAAGACATTTTGAAGAGAACTGATGTCTTGCGGTAAAAAAGGATAACGTTTTGCTTTCAATTAAATATCGTTAATACCAATATAAGCACGCAGCACATTTTTTTTTCGAGCTCCGTACTTGCGTGTAGAAAAATCATGGGCGTGCCGTAGAAATGCGTCGCTTTGGCAAAAAAATGAAAACCAAGAGATTGGCAAATACGAAGAGGAGAGTAAACCTCGCCAATACCCGCGGGAAATGTTGCAATGAAACGAGAAATATCGACGCGGATGTGTCCAAAAACGCGTTCCACTCGGCGCCGAACAGAGACAGGGGAATATTCCGGTCACACGCGGAGAGTAACACAATCCGCCTAATTCTTATCACGATCGAGGTCCCTTGAAGGCCCGAGCCAAGTGAAAGGGCTTTTTCGGTTCCACAATCGGGAGCCACCGATCGCGAGGAGATGCGGCGAAAGGAAGAAAGTGAGACGAGGAACGCGCTGGTCACCTGGTAGGCTGCATCACCCGTCCTTTATGGTGGGACATGCTACGTCATGACGTTTAAACGAGGCGGTTCACAAAAATGACAACATAATTTAATATCGGGCGAACGAATGTTTCGCTGGGACTTTCGGGCGAGGGACTTCGGACCGCCCGGCCAACTTATCGATCAACTAACTCGAAGTCGATCAAACGACAGGAAACAAAGAGTTGCCAACGGCAAAGTAATGTTCTTGTAATAAAAAAACGCGTTCTATGTGTTACGGAATAATATAAATCGACTTCAAAACGGCACTTGAAAAAAAAGGAGAGAAGTAGCGTTGGAAAAATCCGCCAATCGCGGAACGAGGAGGGAATGGTAGCAAATGGGGGTTCACGAACTTATTCGCCAGAGGGATAGCTATACATATATGAATACCAGGTCGTCGGCGTACAAAGGATAAACAAATCGAAACACAAAAAAGGCAGAGGGAGAGGGTGTCACGGGAAAGACGAAAGGACAGGTCCCTCGAGACGGGCCCTGCAACCCACTTGTTACGCTCACACTTCACAGGCTTGAGTCTTGTCGATATGGAAAAATATTTTAAACAACTTGGAAGGTACAACTCGCTTGCACTAGCTCGTTATCCGCATAGGAGAATTTTAGAATAAACCGCTTCATTTGTAATTTTTCTGGTAACGAAATGAGATATCCATAAGTCACCTCCGATGGTTTTCCAAATTAAAACAAATAAACGGCACTCTGGCATTCAGCTTTTAATATTATAACTGCATTATTTTTCGGAAACAGCGGAGTTAAGTGGTTGCTGGAACATTACGGGTTAATCATTTAGTTTATATGCACTTGGCACTCACATTACTACCCGCACTCAAAAGGAGAAATGAAAAAATCGATGGTATCTGAAAAGTTTTAGCTATCGATTTAAATCACAACATAACACAAGAGGTGACAATGAAAAAAGCCACTGGAGATTCTTACAATAGAAATTTAGTACCAACCTAATGAATAGCATAGCGCAGCCTGACAGGCCGTTACTCAACATCATTTTTATACATTGAAGCGGCGTCTTCCCTTTTGTACTTATGTTATATTGTATAGACCTATTTTTGTACTATATCTGGTGCATGTCACCCCAAGCCCTTTTCGAACACTATTTTGTAAAATATGAAAAAATTTGAAAAAATAAAAGTTTTTTATATTTAATCTAACATTATTATTATTCCACCTATAGTCCTCGAAGCAACCTTTTCCGTGCGATCTATCTGCATGACAGCACCAATTATGTACACCATCAAAATTGTCTGCAATCACTTAATATTCATGGTAATCTACCGAGGTTTAAGCTAAGGAATTTTGATAGCTGAGAAAATCACAGGATTGAATTGCAATTGAAAGTTTAAAGCTAAATTTATAACGCATTCAATGACGGGTAAACTTTTAAATTAAATATCTCAACAAAAACCAATTTTTAATAGAATAACCTAACTTTTTACGAATAAATGTTCACATGAAATATAAACAATAAAAATCAGCTACTAAAAGCTTGTTCACAATAAATGAAATGAGGGATAAAAAAGGAATGTAAAAACTAACAGATATTTAAGCATAAATGAGAGCACCTCCATAGTTGCAGTCCAGCAATTGCGTTTCTTGTTCAACCAAAAAAGATTTTTACTTTTTTCAATTAAAATCATGTCAATTCTCTCTTTGTTTTTATGAGCTTAGTATGAGACCTTTTGACTTTTGATACCATCGTTTCCTCAGTCTTGAGGAGCATAATTACTCATGGAATTAGAAACTATGTAATTATTGATAAACGGTAACGTAAACTAAGAGGGAGTAGTTGGGTTCTACGTTTTACTACAATTTACGTCAGCTGTCCCTTCCGTCTCTTTCAATTATTGCGACTGGCTAAATAATCTAAAAAATAGAACTTGTGAATAAAAATATCACTTGTTTATAAAATAGGAAATCTTGAAAAAACACTCTTTTTGATCTGGACACAAACTTTCATAATTAGACATGTAGCCCGGATAGCTCAGACGGTAGAGCATTAGGCTTTTAACCTAAGGGTCCAGGGTTCAAGTCCCTGTTCGGGCGAATTTTTTGCCGGCCGAGTTAGTCTGGTGGCATGTGCTCACCTGCTAACCCAAATGTCCGCGGGTCCCTGGACATGGCGGCTTAAAGTTGTAAAACGGTTGATCCAATAGACCCAAGGGTTCCGCCTCAATAAATACATGATTATTATTATTATTACTAGACCCTGAGGAGAAATTAGTAGGTAATGATCGGGCCTTGCAAGACATATCAGTGAGGCATAATTGACAAACCAAAACTATTTCATTTAATGACAACAACTACCGCAAAAAAGTGTACACCTCAGGGGATGGATTACTTATTTAGAAACGTTAGCGTTTTTACCAAAACTAGCTTCAACAGATTTATTTACCTCTATCCAATGAATTGAATACAAAAGCAAACAACGTGCTTAGACACCTTTCTCTTGTTCAAATTAAAGTCTCGTGTCATTTAATTCCGCAGCGTTCGACGTGTCTTCCATTAACTCATCAACCCATCAAATGGTTGGCAAGGGGAACCCGAGCGCCAGGGCCTGGTTCCGCCACCGCATAGAGGTGTTTTCAGCGGCGACTTTTGATTACAAATATGTTACGAGCATTACTCGGTCTACCTACCGAAGCTCTCGTCAAGGAGTGATAATTAACCCGAGGCTTGAAATTCCTCGATGATCGAGTCTTCTTCCTTCAATCACATTCTAATCTGATTATTTTCTTCACGTTGCACCCCCAGCCACGCTAATACCCAGATGTTTCAATGCCGCGAGGAAAAGAAACCATAATGGAGTTTACTTGGGCCTGACCGTAACGGTTTAATGAACAGTATTGGCGGTCGACTCATATCTATTTCTTTAGCTCAAAGCCAATAAATTCAGATAAGGGGAACGGAATCTAAAATTCGATGTTACACTTTCTCCTAGAAAAGGTGGTTGAAAGTAAGTGCATCAGAGAGAGCGTGAAAAAAATTGAGAGGTTAAAAAACTAATCCATCTGCAAAGAAGGCAATGCATGGAACATTGAACAGAGATCTAGCCTCAAGTGTAAGAACAAGGAAGTCAGAATCTCGAAAGTTCCTTTTTCATAGAAAATATAATTTTGGAGATATATCCTATTCCTTACCTTAAATAAAACCTCAATTATGTCTGAATTTAAGAGCATATTATTCCAAACTGAAGGAGTTCTCTCTTTTTTTCGTTCCAATTCTAATTAAAATGACCCGTGTGAAAATTTGCACTTTTTGTTCATAAAATTTTTAAAAATTCCAAAATAAATTAGGTGAAATACGTTTGATTCACGCATAAAAGCTGTTGCATACTTGACCATAGTTCAGTGCATTGTCTTCTTATGATTACTCGATAATTTCCACCAGTTATAATGTTTAATTTTCTAAAGCAACTTTAATCAAAAAGTTAACACTCCTTCATGATCAAAATAGTTCTAAAGTTGAACAGTTAAATGAATGGGGAGACAACATTAAAGCATTCAGAGCTAAGATGTTTATGACTATAAATTTTGTCTAAATACATTATTCAGGAGGATCGGAGAGCGGAAAAAATAGAATTGTATGTTATAGTATAGTGCCGAGCATCTCAAAACGTGGCCAACTTATCCGAAAACATTTCAGACGTACAATCTGTGGCATTTGCTGTGCAAGAAAACTCCTTGATAATTATTAAAGTATTTCCCCCCTGGTTAAAGTTTAAACGATCGTGAGATAATCATTCTCATAAGACATTAACAAAGGATTGCACCATGCATTCTGAAATGGGTCAGAAAGTTATATATTTATGGCAGCCATAAGTATACCAAATGACACCTCGGGAATACAATTTCAGGAAACTAACCGTAGGGTCCATAAATTCGGAAAAAGTTCAAAAAAACTAGAAAGAATATACTAATTTTTTGGGTTTGGTTACAAATGTTACACGAAGGTATTGTTGGTTATTCCCACCTTCGGAGCTTCCGCAGGTGAAGGAAATTGCTAAAGCCGCCAGAATGCACAGTATGAGTATGCATACAGCAGCTTCAAGCGAACGCAGTTTTCCACAGCCACGACCACTAACTTATCAGACTGATGGGCTCACGATCTCTAGAAGAACCAAGAACGCCAGATTGAAGTCCATTACTTGCTAACCAGCTAACTCCTGAAGACGCCCGCCATCTGCTGACTAGTCAAAGAACCATGAGACCGCAATGTCACATGGTAACTCTATATTAATGCCCTACCGAATCTGAACCAATATTATTCAAAGAGTTGGGCGTTTGCTTTCTCGTTAACAATTTCGGTACCCAAAAACGGAAGAGATATACCCTCGAGGCACACAAATAAATAAGACGCTTGAAAAGACAACAGCAATTATGCTAAATAAGGTAGCCTTGCCAACCTAATCAATTAAAACGAAGACCAATATTTAAAACTTATGACAGTAGATCATTACGAAAAAAATATCAGCCTATTCAAAAATGCGATTATGTTAATTTAATGGACCCTCTAAATCGCCACACACCGATTCACGTGCCTTTACAATGATTATTAGGCAATATAAATTATTACTTATAGTGTGATGAAGCATATTATTTTAAAGCTCTTATTTGGTTGGAATTCAATTGGTAATAATTGATGAAACATAATTCAAAGAATAAATTTTGCCACAGTCTTCCCCTATCACTTCAGTACACCACTCTTTTCCTGTTGGAGTTACCATGGTCTTGGAAACCACAAGCCAGTTTCCACTGCATATAAAAACAAAAAATGCAACAAAATGCCTCATGCAGCAATTTGAAAAATGTGGCTTTCTAATTAAATTAAATATCAGTTTCCCACTAAGGACTTTAGCAGCGTCATAGTCTTGACTATGACGATCGCTTAGCTTAGCGTGCCGCCATAAATTCGTAACACCGAAATCATCAAAGTTCCTTAATTCTCAAACTTAAGCCATAAAAAAATATACTAACTTGAAAAAGAATTGCTTACCTCCTTCGTAGTTGCAGCAAAGCCCCTTTATCTGCCAAAAATCTCCTAAATTTTCTATTATCTTCGTGTTCACAGAATTTCTTTGCCTTCTAAAATGTTGCGCTTCATCTTACATCCAGACAACCAATCAGAGACAATTAGCTTATTAACGATTGTTCCTTTTTTTGCATTTTAAAAATTTTCCTTAACGGGAAAAGAGAAAATCGCATAAGACTAGAATTTTAAACTTGTCACCATAATACATTCGTTAATTTAGGCAAATAATGAAATACAGAGCTATTGTGAAATTAATAGGAATAATAGTATTTGTGCCCTATTTAGACAAACAATTGATAGTCGTTCACGGTGAAAATAGCATATTTTGGAATTATTTTGGATAGAATATAAAACATTTGGATAACTCAAAGGACGGTAAAATCATTAATTGTTTTTCTTCTATTTTCTGAATTAAAATCGAGCGTCTCCTATGAGTAATCCAAGTCTCTTCCACCTGGATTATTGAGATACATCACCAAATAAATCATATAAAATGTTTTTCAAATTTCTCATTTGTGATCAAAGGTATACTCGATAGCAGATACTCTATTTTGGTTTAATTAATCTTATTATAGTCCCGATCAAAGGGTTTCGCCTTAGTACATCATTTGTCTCAACAACGAAAATCAGGTCGTTATGTTACCAGCACCACCAGCACCATCAATCTGCCAAAAAATACTATTTTTAAAATATTATACCTAATGGTTGTAATTACACCATTAGGTATTATATTTTAACCATTAATAAATTCCATGTGCATTTTCATTAGGCAGCAAAATAAAGTGAGGTACTGTTGAAAGTCAGTTATTGTTGGTATTGAATCACCAAAAAAGAACCAAGTAACAAAAATTTAGGTAATAATGAATGTCATAACCTCCAATATGCCTTAATACTCACAAAATTAGTACTTTCCATTTTTTTCCAGGATATTTATGCCATAAATAAATTTTTCCTTTATTGATAAGAAACTTCAATTTTGATCGGCAAAAGAAAGATAAGCATACATGACGCCTACAAGTGGTGAGCAAGTTAGGATGGAACCAGACCACTGAAAGTTTCTTTCTTACCAAATCCAAGTAGGTCGAATGGACAAGAAAAGAATATGTTGCTAGTTTCATCTACATTTATTTCCTTGGAGCTAAAAACAAATCCTTAGGTACCTTAGCACACACATTATATAAATACAGTAATAAACCTGAAGGTCAGTTTGGTAGGTGAGGATAGAGCTCACACAGTACTGAGCCCAATGGCATGTGAATTTCACACATCAAGGTAGGGGGGCTAGTTCCTTTCCCTGTGCCACCTGTGATATCCCAGGATGACCTGGTACCCGAAAAATCACAGCTTGGGTAAAGCTGAGGGTGCCCGGAGGCATCATCTGAAATCAAACCCAGGCCCTCCAGTTAGTAGCTCAGTATTCTACCCCCTGGACTACCATGCCGGAGGTAAAACTATAGGAATTTGTAAAAAACAGGAAGCCTTAAACTGCAGGAGAGATTATTGGGAAACTATGAAAGAGAAGCCAATTGAAGGAGATTACCCATATTTGAAAAGGAAGAAGTACAGAGAATTAAATAAACTAAGTAGAGTATCCTTCAAAGCCAAAAAAAATGGTGGAAAGAACTATTAAAAATTTGAATCAATTTAAAAGACAGGGAAGAGTAGTCGTGATGTACAAGAAAATTATAACATTTTTGTGGACCAAAAAAAAGAAAATTCCAACAATACGGGATGAAACAGGGCAACTATTTAGGAAGTCAAAAGAGATATATGGAAGATATGGCCAGAAAGCTTAGAGATAGGGAATGTGACATGGGAAGAATAGTTCAGGAATATTAGCTAGTGTGGCAGAGAAAGTTGAATTATGGAAAAATTGCGAACAAAAGTAGGTTTCAAGTGGACATTAGGAAGAACATACCAGACCAATGTGATGAGAGTATTTCATTATAAATGAGTTGGCATGAATACCACATGTTTTACTCTATACCTTTACTTAATCACAAAGTGCATACAGGAAATAATAGTGTGCGGATATTGAAATAAACAATGTGAGCCAGGGGTTTAAACTTGGGTTGTCCATATTATC
>LYUA01000436.1:377668-395451 GCA_002093875.1 Calopteryx splendens
GGGCTGCAGTAAACCAATCTTAGGATTGAAATACTGATGATGATGATGAAATGTATTTTAAGATGTTTAATAGGTCTACTAGTTTGGCAATAGGGCATTTAAATTTCGTGTGTGACAGAATTTTTTGCAGCCGGTTTCAGGTGGGTTAGGATGGAGAGGGTTAATGAGAGAGTTTTAAAAATATGCAATGATGATGGAGAGGAAGACAACTGATGGAGAAATCAGTCAGTCAGTTCTTCATTATTAATGCTTGATTAAAAATGTTTATGGTCTTGTACGAAAGAACATGTGAGAATTAAAATCAGCATTTTTACCAAAAATTGAAGCCAGCCAAGACTGACTTTTTTTAAGAATTATATTATCTTGTCACATTAAAGAAGTGAAACTGAAACACTTCCTTCAATCTGTAATTTTAACAGTACCCCTAAGAAATTTGGATATAAAGGTAAGCCAGGTTTTTGGCAAGGATGAATAAAGGAAGAAGTGAAACAAAAGGTGGACCAATTTTTATGTGGGAATTGTAACACTAGTAGTCTCAACTCTACAGTGGTTAAACATAAAATTTAACATCCAAGTAGTTAATGACATTGATAATACATACCTATATACCTGTGAAAAATTGCATCTTAAACACAGAACTGGACAGTTATTTAGGAAATTTCAAGTAAAATGTGTAAGCTCAATCTATATTAGGTTTTTAAAATATTGATTCTATATAACAACATACTTATTATTTGTTATTATTTCGATTTTTTTCAAGCCTACATATGTCAGTTTAATATATTTTACATATTTTAAAGAATTTATTCATGATATTATAATACAAATAATGCATATACACAATCCATGAAAACAAATTTGCAATCAAATATATATATAACATTATGAACACAAACTTATGTTATCAAAAATTAATTTTAACCCTTTTCATAATAGTACCAAAGTAGCATATACATAGAAAGTCATTTGGATAACTATACATATACATACCAGCCACAGTAATCAACCCAAAGGTTGGTTTGGTAGGTTAGGGAAGAACAAAGTACTTCTGGATATTGCACCACAACAATGCACTGGGCCACACCACTCCTATTTCTTGAATTTATGGCTGAAAAATAACACCGACATGATGCTCCAACCACAGAGATACCTCTATGGCTCCAACCACCATATTCACCAGGTATGCATGATTCCCTGTTGCTTTTTTCTGTTCCTGAAGATAAAGAGAACCTTAAAAAGGCAATGATTAATGGTCATATAGGAAATAAAGACCAATTCACAGAGTGAGCTATATATTTAGTAGCCCTAGTAGCAGTCAACATTGTCACAATGTTACATGCAGGTTACAATGCAATGCAGCAATGTGCATGCAACGTTGTTGTTGGTGTACACACAACATAACATTGCATGCACATCAAACGATATACAAAGTTCCCACCACACAATGTTACATTGCAACCTCAAAAAGATTTACTCTTGCAGGATACTGGTATGCACACACTGATATGAGAGCTTTTTTTAAACTATTGGTTTTATTTTTAATGATTAAGGGATTGGCATATCCGGACAGTGAATTTCACCAGCTATTATGTAGTTATCTTCAGGGTAGGCCAAAAATGACTTTACCCTTTCCAGTCCAAAGTCATGAACCACCCAACAGCACATTTCCTCACTTCAGTCAGTCACAAGTTCAAGTTTAAAGTAAATTAGTCTGGCCTGAGGACACCTGCAGCATAGTAGTGGTGCGTTCAGGTTCTCAATTTTAGAACATCAAAGGACTATGTTGCTGCTGGAAGTCGCTTCAATTCACGTCTAACTTGGCCCTGAAGTGAGAAAAGATTCCCCCACCAAAAAGTGTTTTGTGTGCGAAACTTACACAAAGAAGCAAGAATGCTGAAATGGAACGGCAATGTGATGCTCCAACACATCGAAGTGCAACACATCACAGGTGAAACATTACCATCAGGAGATTCCAATGGGAAGAAATCCTATCATCCAACCAATACCGTTAAAACATTCTGCAAGAAACGACAATTTTGCTGTTGATATCATTCAAGTAATGAAAACTTCATGAGATGACTAAATATTTAAATTATAATACTCTTTCACAAAACCGAAAATTGACAAATTTTGAAGCATTATCAAAGAAATTAAGATTCCTGCATGAATTCTTGTAATTATCTTCCAGATTGAAGTATTACAGTAAATAAGTTTTCATTGCTAATAGAGGACCCTACTTGTAGGTTTAATAAAAAAATTCATTAAAGGAAATAAACTCTCAGCAAAGAGTAGGAATTGTTAATATCAGAACAGCTCTCAGTTTAGGGACATCTCAAAGGAAGGAATAATGAAGGATTGAATCATGAAAGGTATAATGGGCAATGATAAACATCAAATGAACAGGATTTCTTTATCAAATAATTCATTTTTCACACTAAAATGTTTTTCACCAATTGTGTCATTTCATCCCTCTAGATCCTTGCTCTTTCTTCTCTCATGACGGAATTTTCATCCACTCCTGGATATACACTTTCTTACATACACAAAATATTTTTCTGAGATTCATCTCCCCATTTTGTGGACCGCACTGCACTGATATAGTAAAAATATCACATTACTAATATGAATTAAGGGGGAATAATGAATACGGTGAGACATTATTTTGAACCTGCCCAATTTGAAATATGATTAATCCATTCCCAAGAGCAGTCCTCAGCCAAAATATTACAATTTTGCATACTTTTTAGAATGGATAAATAAAAAAATGCCTCAATAAAAAATTCAAGTCAGTAGAAAAGTATTAGCATGATTAAATAAATTAGACTAATTTATAAGAATAAGAACTGACATATTAATAGGCAAATTTGAATATACATATGAATTTTGAATCACCATACAAAAGCATTATATAATAGGAACTTCTTGCATATGAATTGGTGATTGTCTTTATGGAATGATGTTAAGAGTTAAGGAACAAATAAAAAGCATACCAAATATGACACCTTTTAACATTAGCATTGAGAAGGCCCTCTTCTTTTTCAAACCTAACCAACTAAACTCGGCAGCAAGTTGATCAGTTATAATTGTCCTCAAAGCTCTTACAACAAAATCTCTTGCAGAGTATCCTCCAATGAGAGCTATTTCTCCAATATAATGAGAACAAGAATAATTTAATTTGATTGGTCTGTGGAAGAAATTTCAAATGTTGCCACATGAAAGATTAAATTATTTAAGGAAAAGACACAAATGTATTGAGCATAAATTGGTCCAAGAAACTTCAGCACAGGACTTAAATGCCAAGGCTAATGTAGTTAACTGATCAATTTAAAGATTAAACAAAAACAGATTCACATTTCATTCTCACATTTTCATTTTAAACTAAATCATGACTACATCTGCTTACCAAACCCTTCCTATAAGACTCATTTGTCAGCCCTTTTTCTAATTCTTGTAAATCCTCCTCTTTTTTTTAAAGGGAACTCATTCAAAATGACATGTAAGGAATCTGATGAGGTTGAGCACACATCTGATCAGCTTCCTTTTAGCTCCTTGACATTCTCCTCTAAACTCTTCAAATCCATCCCCACCACCATCCTCCTGATGAAAGTTAAGTTTCTCAGGACTTCCTCTTCATATCCTAAAAAAATATCAGGATATTTAAAAATTGATCACACAAAAAAAACTTAGTAAAAAAGAAACTGTTTACGGTGAATAAATTACTACTACAAACTTATTTTACAATAAAATACTTTTTAGTAGCCAATGTCACAATTCAGTATGATTTGAATTTACATCTACCTGACAATTTTCCCTTCTCTATTGAAACATTTGAGGAAGGGGTCTCACACGTGCTAACCACACTGGAGCTAACAATCCCTTGTTTATTGGTTATTTTGTAATTTAGGTGTATTGCTTAAAGTGAACAAAGTGGGCCAATTTATTATCCCATAGCAGTTTTTGGACAACCAGTGAGGGCCGATAGATCACCCCACTGGAGTAAAAAGGTTATTTATGATGGCCACTAATCTTGAAAACCAGATTTTTCATTATTATTGCCTCTTAATTGAAAAATCTGAAAATACTACCGCATAAATTAATACAAATGATTAATACACAAATAAAATTTAATGCAAGAACTGAAATTAATAATGGTCCAAAATGTGCATTTGTGAGAAAACCAACCCATTCCTGGTGCTGCAATACACAAGTTGTATGAAATATATTTTTTTTAAGATACCTATAATTAATTTAATTATCACTTATCACAAAATTCCACAAATGGAATGGGTAAGGTAAAAAAAAATCCTAATTATAGATTATTACTGGAAACTTACTCTGTTACTAATGCCTTTAGTAGTGTTGCATACCTATTTTGCCTATATTTCATTAATAAATATTCCTCAGCTCAATGATTTATAAAATTTATTTCCTTGGAAGTCTCTCTGAACACATTTCAAATTATATTTGTTTGCTATGTAAAATTAGAAAGCTTAATAATGGTGTATTCATATTACTCAACAACTCACATCCTATGTAAATGCCCTGCTATTTCAACGGATTAGCACGAGGAACCATTTCTGGAACCCATGGAAATTTGATACGTTCCCATCAGAGCTACTCTGCCCTTTAGCGAGCCACAGGCCACTAGGAGTGATGCCACATTATGATGAAAGGAGTAATGGGTCAGAAGGATTAAGTGCCATGGTCTCATTCATTTGATGTACTCACCATACACTGCTGTAGATGGAATAATGTTTTTTCTATTACAGGATATTTTTTAATTCTACGGAATATTCTCAGGTTATTCCCTCATATCACGTTTAAAAAGGACGTTTTTTGATGCAAAATGAAAATTTAAGCCCAAAGACTGCGCATTAAACGCATTCGCACAATAAAAACAATTTCCATGTAATGGTAAAATACAATACTCGGGCAGAGAAACGGATTCCCATTGATTACAAGATAGAGGAAAGAAAACTAACGAGTATAAAGGACGCATCGATCACCGACATTTCCGCCGATTGGATATAAAAAAATACTGTAAGACTTCAGTTTGGAGTCCTGACTTATCCACCTCGACTACATGCGCGAGCCGGAGCATGTGAAAGGATTCCCGTCCTTCACTGAAATCGGCGCTCACACGAGAGTGATAGCGGAAAGAGGTTGCAATGGGGGTCGTTGGCGTGGCTTCCGTGCCGCTCTTTGCCCTGTCCGCCGTAATTATCGCGGCAATCTTCCTCAAAGTGCACTACAAAGTCACCACAGGAATATGCACAAGCAGGAAGAGATTGGATGGGAAAACGGCGATAGTGACGGGAGCCAATACAGGTAATCCACATGACCAAAAGTTCTGCGGATGTCTTGCTCTGGGCGAAGAGCAGGTCATTGCGATTTCTGAAAAATTGCAGTTTCTATGGAACTACGTGCCTTAAGTGACAAGGGCATTTGTGTAGCGTGAATAGCATAAGTAAACATTTGGTGTAAAGAGAGTCCGTCGGAAAAGAGGTAAATTTTTCTGGCCTCTAGCCACCCTCCATTCGCTGCGAAGCTGTATCGATGCGGGGTTATCCTGCCTGTTTCTCTCGCTAATTCCTCCGCAACTTCCACTATCTATGAAAATCGAAACCACAAGATATCTGGGAGCAGAACGTTACTTTCTTTAAAGATTTTTTCGTCGATATTAAAATATAATTCATCAAGTAAAAAGTGACCGAAGAAAATGAACTGAAGATACTTATTTCTGAGCTTACACTGTTGACTGCACATGTGAGGTCGTCAGAAAATAAAATTAGAGATACGTGCAGTCCGAGTGGTACATTAAAATTTCCGTGTTTATCACACGAAATTTATTGCCGAGCAATAAATTGAAATTCGAACGCTAGAATTCTGATGAGAAAGGTAAAAAAAAGAAATATCATAGCTTTTCTCGTCTACATCCTAAAATTTTCCCAAAAATACTGATCAACTACAAATTCTCTTCAATTTCAAGGAAACTTTTTCCTTAAAATATTGAGCAATAAATCTCAACTTGCAGGAAAATACAAATGTTGTTTACAATAGTCTAGCAACAAAATCGCATTCGCCGAAATTAATTTGAAGCAAAAATCTTTTTTCATAATCTCATTATTTCTTTTTAAAATATTTTTTGGAACCTCCAATGGGTTTCAAGTCCAACCAACCGAGTGTTAGATGATACTAGCACATATTTCTAGTAAATTGTTATTGTTTTTAATCGAAGAAAAGTGAACAAGTGAATGGGTCCGCAAAAAATTCAGAATGTGAAGGTATGGCTTCCGACCCAACTTATGGAAGGTTGCAGACCCACATGTGAATGTGGGTCTGCAACAATAAAATTTAGTTGTATCCTGTGGGTGCGACAACCCACATTTCACTGACTATTTTAATTATGGTAATTATAAGTAATTAATGTTCCAGGAAACCCTGGTGGATCAGTATACAAATTTTGTGATGCAATGCGTTTCCTGGTAATAGAGATAGTAGAGCTCACCTTGCAGTAAGCCCTGTATCGCGTGTGAAATTCAAATACCAGGGTATGGGACGTCCCTTTTCCTGAACCACCTTTGGTTTCCCAGTAAGATATACCACTGGAAAAATCACACAGGTTGGGTGAACCTGGGTAGGCCCAGACGAATCACCCACAATCGAATGCTGGCCCTCCGGTCTATAGCCCAGCTCTCTACTACTTAAATTACCACAATCCTATTTTACCAGCATGCACTAATTAAAATTAACTTGTTTTTGATCATTGTCATGAGCAGGTTCTCTCAGTGCTTAAGGCTTATGGGAAAGAAAGAGTGGGGCAGATTGTGAGGTCAGAGGTGTAGATTCTTTGATAAATTCTCTGAATGGCCAGGTGATCTAATATTTGGGTGCACCAGTACGCAGCAGATGCTCTACTCATCATGAACAGTCTTTAACTTTTCAGGCAAAGTGTAGAAAAAGAATATGAATGCACAATTATCTTTATTAGGTCAGATATTCACCTTGATGACAGCTGGTAATAGATTCACAGAAGGTCTACGAGACACCAAATAAATGGCTATTTGATGAAAATTGTTTTAATAATTTTAAAAGAGGGTAGTTTTTAATTACACTCGTTTCAAAATCAGAGAGTTGAAGTCTGGGTAAAGGTACTATGCACTTATTTTAATGCATCATGTGATTTACATGAAGCACATTTAAGAAATTAGGACAAGAACATCCACAAAACTTACAAGGCTATCTGGGATCCAAATTAGTAGTTTAAAGCAAGTGACACAAAATAATTGGTATACACATCTAGTCTCCATAGAGTAGGGAGTAGTAGAGAATTATTAGCCAGCAAATGGTGTATTAATTCTAAAAAAAATTAATTTTTTTCAAAATACATATTAGAGCAAAAAATTAGCAGTTCCAAAGCTAGTAACAGCTTTTTAGTTCGTCAACTTATTAAATTATTGGCAATAAACAAAGGATAAAGCCAGCATATATATGCAATTGTTAACTATGCACTTAGATATTCTAAATAAAAAAATTTCTTCTTCCTTTAAATCTAGAATTCTATTGCTGAATGAAGCATTCTGCAACAATAGAAGGTTCACTAATCAACATTTAGCTATAATTGTTTCTTGTTTATTACACACCTAAATGAAAGCTGCTGTATGATCCTGCTGCATCAAATTAAATAATCCATCCAAACTTTTCGAAGGTGTCAATTTGGAAGAAGAGGTTTATACAAATAAGTGTGGGTTATAGTTATATAGCTTGAATTGATAAATTCCAAAGATGGTATTGTTGCACTATCGAGCGCTCAATTGAGTAAGTGAACCAATTGTCTGAACCCTCATTTCCTCTCATACTGAGCAGGATTACTATCCCAATGATTGGTTATCAGTAGGGTAAAACTGACCTATCTTAGAGAAATGTATAACCCCACATCTCAAGTGTACACAAATGGTTCATGTACACTTCCTCCTTGTTTAAAAAATGTGCCATAGTTGCCATCACACAGATGTGATCCACAGGACTCAAACTATTAGCTGAACTACACATTTACACATGTATTTTGCAGGCATTGGAAAAGAAACAGCAAGAGATTTGGCTTGGAGGGGAGCTCGTGTGATTTTGGCATGCAGAGATATGCGGAGGGCTGCTTTGGCTAAAGGTTGTATTATCAACACTTTCATCCATATTTCAAGTTATTTGAATCCTGTTAGTGTCTGTGACAATTGTATATAGCTTCAATGATAGTATATCTGTCCCCTATATTTCTTCTCTAAACCACTGTTCTGGTGAATAGTACCCTATACACTAACACTAATACACTGGCTTACTATAAAAATTTCCTCAACACTGAAATGTAACCTTATTTAGTATTAAGTTTATTGTCCCTTTTAAGATCACTAACATAGATTTTAAACATAAAGTGTGGTAGCTATGGTCCTACAATTATTATTTTCCCATAATTTTCTTTCAATTAAATAGAAAAATTACTTTCATAAAATCCCGCAAATGTTTTTTGACACACACAACATAAAAACTGTTTTAGAGCCATCGATACATTAATGAATAAAAATTGCAAAAAAGGATTAGATTTTCAGAACAAAAAAGTTTATCTATACCAATTCAAGTAAATAATTAGGTTCCTTATCCAAAACCATTCCAGGTATTTTACAGAGGGTCATCAACTGTTCAATACAACTCCCTGAATACTGATTTTCAGTCCACCCTAATTTTGTGTTAAGTAATTCATAAAATTAAATATGTACATGTGGACTGTTTATTTGCCATTCTAGTGCTTCTACCCCTTTGAAATCATTATTTTCATCAATATCTCACATGTTAATAACTATCTTCCTTATTTAAGGAAAAATAATCAGCTGGGTATGGTCTTCATTCACTCCTTAAAAATTAGGTAAGAGCTTAAAAACCTAATTCTCTTTCTAGAAACACTGTAAAACCTACCAATGCATGGAACAGGTACTTCAACTACTGATTTACATTTGACCTACTCACAGTAATCAACCCATAGGTTGGTTTGACAGGTGAGGGTAACCCTGATACTATGACCTAAGGCACCAGGGTAGAGAGACCAGTTCCTTTCCCTGTGCTATCTACAATATTCAGAAAGTTCTGGTGCCCAAAAAATCACTTAGCTTGGGTCCGAGGATGCCTGAGGATGTATTAATTCACAAGAACTCAAGAAGGGGCCTCTGGCCAGTAAATGAAAAACTAACCTGATAAGCTACCATGCATCAATCTAGATATATTCATACACATATACTATTGCTGGCCTTCTCATTATATCCACCATATACCTACATCAATTGAAAGTACAACATGTGAAATCGAATGCTTGACATAATACCTTCAAATCTGTACTATCACAACTTAAATCTTGGCTCATTGGGTGATATTTAAATAAATAAATAAAGATGAAATGTTGGAAATGTCTTATCTATTCCTATAAAATTGAATTTTATTGTGAAATTTTTAACATGACATTTTTATTGCTTGCATTAATTAAAATAATTGTCAAAATGAGATATATGGTAATGTTTAATTGTGTAATTCATTAAAACTTGCTGGAATTTGAAGTGTCATGTGTAATTCCAATGGAATGAAAAAAATACTCCTCCATTTGCTCTATACATCATTTAGTAGATTGAGGGTTCAATTAATGAAATGGGTAATTCTTAAATAATTACTTTCAATTTATGCATGGAATTCATTACACGACTGAAAGAAAACACTAGGGGATAGCAGAGGAAGTAGGAATTATAGTAAATTTTAGAGTAATTCAGGAATTTTTAATACTATGATAATGTGTAGTTCAATGAAATGTTCATCTAAAACACTCTTTCAGACTTTAAGATATGCGCTAAAGAAGAAGAAAATAGTTTCTGCTGTATAGGTACATCAGGATGAACAAATTGTGGACACACAGAATGGGCAGTACCTATGAGAGAAACATATGTACATGTGATCACCCCATTAAAATTACAATAGCAAACTGATATATAATACAACTAAAGCATTGTGTTATCTCTTTCAGATGACATAATCACCAGTACAGGCAATAAGCAAGTCATTATTCAACATTTAGATCTGTCTTCCCTTGAATCGGTAAGAAAATTTGCTCATACAGTGCTTGAGAATGAAACCAGGCTGGATATATTAATAAATAATGCTGCTGGTACCAATTTGCCAAACATTCTCTCTGAAGATGGAATACAAATTGAAATGCAGACAAACCATTTTGGACCATTCCTGTTGACAATATTACTTCTAGGTAAGAAATAAGATGTTACCTACATAATAAAAACAGCTGCAGTAAGTCAACAATCAAAAGGTGCAGTAAAGTAGAAATTCAAAGTTTTTTCTTGTCGAAATAAAATAACCTGAAACATTGGTAGTTCTTTTCAGATTTACTGAAGAAAACAGCACCAAGTAGAATAGTAGTTGTTACTTCATTTGTGCATAAGTATGCAAGTTTTAATGTGGACACAGTTCACACGACAGCACAAACTTCTAGCATATTTCGATACTGCAATGCCAAGTTAGCCAACATTTTGTTTGTAAATGAACTTGCAAGAAGACTAGAAGGGTCAGGTAATTATCACACCCATTAAGTAAAAGTACATATTAAGTAGGAAGGGGTAAGTTGTTAGATTTAGAAAAATCTGATTATAACAGAACGAGTATAATATTTGATTATTCTTTTATATGCACATGCATAGTTAATATTCAAAAGTGCCATCCTGACAGAAAGTAAAAATTTAGATTTTTTTTTATAAAATAGGAATTCTATCATTTGATTACAAGGTTAAAATATTTTACATGGAATTATGAATTAACTATGCAAATTTAAAATGAATCAATAATGTATAGACACTATAAATCATTCTTGAAAGAGCTAAGCCTTTTCCCCAACATTCCCATTAATCACTATTAAAATTTTATAAAAGAAGTATACATATTTGAATAACATAATATCAAACCAAGATTATCATTAACATTTCATTTATAACATTTAAGGAAAAAATAAGAAATAAAAAAGGGGCTTAAATGTAAACATGTCATTTACCTGTCACCTATACAACATATATTTATCGGTATGACTTGTATGTGAAATTACAGAAACTGAAACAACTGAATTTTCTATCCAGTGGAAATCAAAGCACTGAGGAAAACAAGGTTATTGCATTTAAAAATAAAAAAAAACAATAAGTACAACGGTAAACCTTCAAATTCTGCTTTGTCAATTATATAAGATTGATAGATAAGATAATTTGATTATAATTATATGATTCCTTGACTGAACTCCACATTGCTAGCATATTGAATGAAGACCTCAATGACATATATGTATTTTTAAGTTTTTAAGAATGACAAATATTATCAAATTATCATCAAAATTTGTTATTTACAAGGAATGAAATAACATTTTATACCTTTTGTCTATCCAATGCCAGACAGTCATATCAGGTTTGGTTTATATTAGTCAATTAATGTGGTAAAAGTAATATTTAAAATAGAATATTTTGTTTATTGAGTGCCCTACAAATTGTAGCACAAAGTGAAGAACTAGCTCAATTGATCAATTTCTTCCCTTTTGAGCTATTGGTAATTATTTTGCTAAAATCAGAACATACATTTGCATAGACAGCATCATTAAATGATCATGAAGTTTATGTTGAAAAGTAACTTCAATGCATATTTCTTTTAAGGGGTTGTTGTTAATGCTGCTCACCCTGGGATAGTAAGAACTGAATTTTGCAGAAGATTTCCACCATTCCTCAAATTCATATGCGAAATGATAATTGGAACAATATTTAAGGTAAAAATTATCAATCAGTGATTATCCATTTTATATAATAATTATATACTATGAAAAACCTTTTGGTTATTTACGAAGGTTCAGGAACACACTCCTAAATCCTTAAAGAAAACATAAGAGGCAGTCAGAGGTGTGAAAAGTGGGAGTAGGGGATGTGGATCACACCAAAGAAGGGGTAACATCTGATTTAATGGACATTTTATAACAGGGTTATATTGCTTTTTTCCTTATGAATAAAATTAATAAATGTTTGCAAAAATTATTTACTTTAAAAATGTGTTTATTTATTAATCGTAATAGGAGGGAACGTGACACCATGAGTTATATGGCTGGCTCAAAATTGCAAATTTTTGGTCATTGTCATGTGTGTGTACTAGGCAAGGGGTAATGTGCAGGTGACATATCCTCTAAATTTTCTACTTTCTCTCTGGCATCCAAAAGATGGGAAAAGAAATTGTACCATCAATAGAATTTTATGATTTAGCAGAGAAGTCTTAAGGTGTTTGACTGAGTAGTGGATACTCTGGTGCTTCAAATATCCCATTCTCTGTAGGAGAGTTTATGGTCAATTTTGCCTGAATTTTCCAAAAATATCAAATATCAGTGGTAATGTGGAAGGATTAAATATTGACCGACGTCAACAAAATTTTGAATGGATGGTTTTGATATAAATTGGAAACTTCTGTGCTAAAGGGAAAATCCGATCTGGAAAAAAAATAAATTTTTCGGCCCATCCTAATGTGCATACCTCCATATAGAGGGCTTCAATTGCTGGGTATTCTTTGATGTTATAAAGCATACTCTTTTAATACCAATTTTTCAGTATTTCAGCTCATTGCAAAGATTGTTTTCATGCTTTCACATCTGGAAGTAAATTTTGGTCTTGTTTTATCTCATTGTACTTATGCGAATGTCCAAAAAATTTAAGCCATTCCCATGAAAATATCATCAGTGACTATAAAAATATATTGATGCACTTTCATTGATGCATCTTGCAAGTGAAAAGTTGAAATATCAAATACATGAACTAACATTAATTTTTTAATGTGCAGAATGTTCAAGAAGGAGCTCAGACATCAATCCATGTGGCGGTATCTGAAGATGTAGAAGGAATCAATGGAGCCTATTTTGTTGACTGCAAGGTAAATATGTATTACATTTTCCTGTATGCATATTTTAATACTTGTACAACATGTCTAACTATATGTTTTTATTAACTGTTAGGTATTTATTGAAACTACAAACCTTTGAAGCTATGCACCTTTCAAATATAAGTGATATGTACATTTCATGATGATTTATTTTACATCACCAATATATTAATATAGTTAGCCTTAGCTAATTATCCTTGATTGGCAAGAGAGAGAAATAAACTGCAAATATTTTTTTCTTTGCATGTACTTTCTAGTTATATATTATGCTTGGAAAAATGCAATTCTATTCCGGGATGAATTGGCAAAATGAGATTTTTTAAAATTTGTATAACCATACACACATATTATACTAGTAACAGACTACACATAAGAATTAATTTTAACAGCATTTTCTACTAGTTGCTATATACCTGCACTTACTTACCAAGGTGCTGATGATGAAATGTAAATGCAGTACTGCCACAAATATATTATATCCACATGGATATATCCACATAAATTGTAGCTAACTCATCATCAGGAGTGCACCTCCCAAAACTGCAAAAATGTGACAAACCCGATGAATATGGGAAGAGGCGGTAATATGGTAAAATAACATTCGTTCGTAGGTTTCCGCGGCGTGGATTAACTGGCAAAATGTACTTTCTAACATCGTTGCATCGTATGGAAACCCGATAGCCATGCAGAGGTGAAATAACATTGGTATAAGGAAGCATTCTCACCTTTGGGGGCATTGAACAACTTTAAACCATCAGTTACAATTTTGCTCCTCCCAATATTTAAAGAAAATGACAATTTGCTATTTAGTTTGAATAACCACAAAAAATCAGGGGCAGATACAAATTACAGCCACAAATTTAATTATTTATAATTTCATTTAACCATATACTTAAAAGGAAACCATTAATTGAATACAAGAGCCAAAAATTAAATGTTTATATATATGAAATGACTACCATTTTTGCAGAGGCTGTGTCTTCTGTAAGTGATATCACATACATTCTTTTATGATGGCATGGGTTGGGATGACACTGGTTAGGAAGGGAATTCTTGAGGGGAAGGAGGTTATGAGAAAAGTGTTTACCAAGGCAATATACATGAAACACGCCCAAATGTTTTTTACTTCTTTTGATGATGAATTTCTCTAATTCTCCAATGTTTATCCAATTTCACAGACCCCTCGACTATGTACACTTAAATACAACATCCATAACTGAGACACAATGCCTAAAAACAGCAGTCTGAGAAACATTTCCATTTTTAGGAGCTAATAATTAAACTAATTGAATTTTTCCTTCCTGTTCCAATTTCGTTACAGAAAACTGGAAATAATAAATTATATGGTAGATTTACGAGAAATAATTTTATCTTAAAATACATTAGATGGGACATGATGAAAATGAATGCACTCGTATTGTGTATCTCAAAATATTTATCTAAAAGCGCCTTCCACAACCATCGAGAGAGGCAAGACGAGTTTAGGGTGGGGAGGATGAATATTCATGGTGGGGAGATTAGGGTTGTGATATCACTACCGGACGTCATGTCTGTTCTGGTGGGAAGCAGTGGCAAACCATTCGCCCTTCCGAGGAAAGGAAGGGAAGAGAGAGACCGGCAATAGCCCACCCTGACTAGCCTTCCCGTTGTCCATTTTCGTCTGAATTCACGGCGTCCCACATCTTGACTCCCTGATTACCTGCTAATAAGGACCTTTTTGCCAGCCCCTCTCTTGCTCCATAACGAACTATCTCGCCGGATGAAAGTGCATGATGGTTCCGAGATCCCATCGCAGAAGTGCGTTTTTATTCATGTGTGAAGCCGACATGCGCCGTTGCTTAAGTTATTATTTAACAGGGGTTGGTAAACAGGGCAAGAAAACGAGGTACCGGACCCTCCGTACCAGTACCTAGAGTACGGATCCTAACCACAGGTACCAGTACCAAGAGCAATAGTCCCAGGTGCCGGCACCTAGGGCAAGAAAGCTTGACATTTCTCGGTACCTTGGTGCCGGTGCGGTACCAACTCGTGTAATTTTTATTGGTGTTGATGATGGACAGACTTTTATTAATTCCATGCCATACCCTAAGGTAACGATTGGTGACTTACGGGATGTGATAATTCCAAAAATAAGTGTTTAAAGTAATTTATGGAAAGCACTAGACGGCATAATAAAGAGCTGCCGAGGTAAAATTTCATTGAGCATATAAAAAAATTATTTTGAAGTGTTGAACACTACGTTAAAAACTCTTCGGTAGCATGGATTGGGATTCTTTTAAAATTTTCATAAGGTTTACTGTTTACCATTCATTTAGGTGAAAATATTTCATCAAATACCATAGTTCTTTACTGTTTTATCTAATTAAAATTATTTAAGGACCTCTAAAAAATTGTACGAATACTTAATTTGAATAAGGGAAAATATTAGCACAAAAGTAAAAACGATGAATTAATTAAATTTATTCGATTTTCATGAAAATAGCAACATAGTATTGCTGCGTTTAATTTGAATTTTATTTCAAAAAGAAAAACGCAATCCACATTCATTGCTAGCTCGGAAAATGTCTACACCCTGAATTCAATTACTTTTTAAATTGAAAAAGGTGATTGGAACAATGGTAAGAACGCCCTTTCCGCACGAATATTCCCAAAACGAGGCAACTTTCTACTTTTGACCAGAATGAGGTCAACAAAATTCTTGCCAGCCACAGCCAACAAATTTCAACAAAATCGGTAGTCCTTACTGTTGATGGAAATAATAAACATCAGTATACATTACTTATTGCAGGCATGAAAGCCTCATGCATAAGATATTGCAAAACTGGGAAAAAGTAAGACAAAACTAACATGATTAAACCATAGAAAATGAGACAAAAGAGGGCCCGCTAATAAATAATGGGATGAAAATATAAACTATGACTGACTTGCGACTTATGGCATGTGAGTTAAATAGTAGAGAAAAAACCTCTTAGATTGAGTACTAAAGTAAAGTTTAGTGAACACTTTAACATGGAGCGTGGAATCGCATAGCTCTGAAGCCCAGCCTTTGAGGTAAGAAGATGAGCGTAACTGGTGTTTGAGATTTAGGAAGTATAGTAGATAATGTATTTATATCATCGAATAAGTGATACATCTGAAAGAGAAATTCGTTGAGTGACTTTCTAAGAAGACTGAGAAAAAGAGGGTGGAGAGGATATTAAGAGGTATAATAGTATGCTGAAGGCCATATTAGAAGCGAGAATATTAAGTATGAGCAGCAAAGAGAGTAAATGAATAGACATTTTAGAACGCATGATGCTGAATGCATGTGGAGCTGAAGAGTTAGTGTAAGGCAAGACATCTTTGTAGAGTAGTGTTTTTAACAGTTCTGAGTTCTTGAGAACAGCACGACTTCATATAATGATTTCCAAGGTTCATCCGAAATCTACCTCTAATAGGTTGACTGTGCATAACAGATATACGCATATTTAAAGAGTTTAAAATGGAGACCATTAAAAAATGCATTTTTTTCGGTGCTATGAAGTGATCGTCAATGCAATTGGTGAAACACTATAAACACTATAACACTTATAGTCGGAGGACTATACAACAAGAACCCTTGTCATATTAACGCTTCACCATGGCTTCACTTTTCAATCTTACCGTACTAGCTTACAAATCTGAAACAACGATCAAAAACGAAAATTATTATATTCCACTTGATCATATCTCTCGATGTGCATATCTAAAATGTATTACTAAAATAAATCTTCTAAAAACTATTTCCAAGTTTAGAAGTCTATGATTTTTAACAGACGTGCCATACATTTAAATCACATCTAAGACACAACATACATTTTACACACCTAATCGTAGCACAGGCATAAAGGAACATGGAAATTATTCGCGAGAAAATGTGCAACTCCGCGGTTAATGCCAAAACGGACGAATATAATCGACGAACAACAGACGGATATAATCAATGTCCTGGCGCATTTAAAATTTACCAATATGTTATAAATTTCCCCTTGGCCATAGCCACTGAAATGCCAAAGCAAATACATATAATTCCAGGAATAGGTCCAGGAATATTTCATAAAGAAAAGTAATGAAAGCCTACGCAGTCTCAATTCATGGCAAGCAACAATAATTTAAACTTCACAAGAAGCGTGAATGATTCATGCAGTACTTCTAATCTCTTTGCTATGGATGACAGACTGCATACAATGTCATCTCTCTCATCAATATGCATATTTTTTATTCTCATAAAATCTTGATGGCAATAATAGTTTTCTTAATTGGTATTCAACATTGACAGGCAGACGTGAGCAGGCAATTGCCTCCCCCTCTCCTCTCCAAAGCGATAAGGGGCCCGTCTCTTGTTGTACCTTCCTTCCCTTCCTTTACAGTCATCTCTGCTTCAACCTGCTCCAGTCACCAGATGTGACAGATGGTGGCAAAATTATATACTGCATTGGCATCCCTGATTAACTCAATAATACAATTCCAGGCGAGCGTTGACGATCCCAGCAATTATTTTAATGTCACGGATAATTTAACGACTCTGGTCTCAAAATAAAATCTTTCAAATTATCTGAAAAATTAGCTTAAATGTTTGCTGTCCTGGCGTCCAATGTACTCATCCGACCGTGACCCTTAATCCATTAACAAAAACTCCTCAGAGGTAAAGGGGAAGGCTCCCCGAAAACAACTATTTTACCTACTACTCATATATTTCTAACGATCTATGATCAAAACCCGTTGAAATGGAAACTAGGAAAACACCTTTGTATTGTACTCCTAAATTTAATAAT
>LYUA01000436.1:422794-435607 GCA_002093875.1 Calopteryx splendens
ACCTTTACCTCCACAGGCGAGCGTGCTACCAATGGGCCACCTCTCCCCCCCTTTACGCCATTCCATTTCGGGGGAGGAAAGTCAAAAAAAGCCTCATTTAAATTTATAATCAGGGACTGCTTCCTATTACTAATTTCCTCCATCCTGTCCTTGAATGCTTCTTTCACCTCAGTCACATGCATGCATTGCTTCATATATGCTCTTCAACTCCTGAGACTTCAAGTAGCTTCACCCATGACCTTCTCGGTCTACCCCTTCCTCTCGAACCGCTCACTATACTTTCATTTACTATATCTGTTTGGTGCTTTGAGTCTCTTCCATTCCCTCAACATAACTAAACCATAGCATCACACTTCCTTCATATGTTTATCACTGGCGCTGGACAGAAAAACAAGCCCATGCGTGCAAATAAACAGAAGTGTAATGAAATGTATCACACAAATATGTAATAGATGTCAAAAATTTCAACAAAAGAAATGAAAACATATTACCAAAAAATTCGTATTTACACATAAAATGCAAATGAAGTAATTTCCCACGTTTAAGAAAATGACAGGTTTATAATTGAAGATATAGGTGCATAAGTTACTTTCTCAACATATTATAATTTTTGAGCCTCACCCAGATTTTATTAAATAATGACACTAAATCCTTATCATCTGTTCATACATAAAAGAGCCGGGATCAAAGTGAAACTGACCTTCGAGGTACATGTGAGCGGGAGAAACTACCACAAACAACATGCCTTCCCTTCAAAATGAAAAACAAAAGGTAGCAGTGCCCCAAATTTCAATTCTACGCCTACCATTGACTCAGCTGCCCAAAGATTTGAGATGCAGCGACGCCGTCGTAGAAAAGTAAAATTTGCTCAATACTATACGCTGGATATTTCATGGTACGCTCGAACCCCCAATTTAATGGCGCAGCAAATGTAGAAGCCAGGAAAGCAGGTTTTAAAAGAAGTTTAAGCCTGATTTTACCCAACTCACTTATCATAGGTTCCCAACTTTAATTGTTCATGACCCATATATTTTACTATAGTGATCATTTAAATCAATTATTGATTTTAATAAATTAATATGATTGTAATTACCTCAAGCATAATTAGTTTCCAACTTTACTTGTTCACGATCTAAATATTTGGATTAAGTTAAATTTCTCTGAGTTTGACGGCCTCAGTGTCTAAGATAATCCGTAATTTTAAGTTACATCATAAATAAAAAACCGGACTTAAAAAATGTAGTCAGTATTAACCTATTTTCTGCATAAATTTGTCAGCGGTGGGTATCGCATAATGGAGAATCCACTTGAATTAAGTTTTAAAAGGACTAGTTTACTAGCCACTAAGATTATTTGGCATGTAACATACCAAGAAAGTTGGCATTTACATCTGGAATACACGGAACATTTGTACTCTCTAAGCTGAATAATTGTGTACTGATAAAATTCTTAAAATAAATAAAAATTCATAACTTTTATCTCCTCCACTTGCGGTATTTTTTATACTACGATCTGGTACTTTAGTAGCTAATACCTGTATTTCATCATACGTCTCTCCCTTTCAAGTTAATAGCCAAAATTATAACGACGACAATGCCAAAGACACAAGCACTGCTCATTTTAATTAACAAACTTAATAATTTCGTCGGAATTCTATTTTGATGTCACCACTGCACTACACGGTAACTAGATGGCAACTTATCGAACGTTGATAATGAAATAAGTTAAGTGTTCGAAGGGAATTGGGTACTTTTCATGGACTTGCCTGATTTTAGATAAACATTTACGAAATTCTCCCAGATTTACGCTAAATAATATGCACTAAACTTTCCTAACTCACTCATCGACACACCCGCCAGAAGCATTATCTAGTTAAAGCCACGAGAAATTATTCCTAATGATGAACGGCGAAGTAGCATTGCCTGAAAACCCGGGCTTTAAAGAAACGGTTCATGTTTTTGGTGCTATACATAGACGGAATGGGAGATATATGTTGATTAATAAATAAAAAAATCGACTTTTCTCCAAAATATATGAATACAGGCAATATTTTCACAAATTCTATTGTGCCACGAAATACAAATAAAAATACATGCATCAAGAGCCTCAATTTAATTTCGAATAGTGAAACAAAGTAAGGTTATCCAGGTGTATCAGGAGCCGTTACATAATTTACCAATAACAAAGATGATAATCACAGATCTGCTCAAAAGGTGTAAACCTATGCTTAAAAACAATATATCTGAACTTTCTCCGTTCAGCGATTTGATACCAAGGAAGGATTGCTTTTGAAAGGAACCCGGAATTTTCAAAGTGTCAACGGAGTTTGATACCTTAAGAATACATCAACATATGTTTTATTAGCTCCAGTTCGAATTCCGATTTTTTTCCACGATAAATCGTTTGAGATATTAGAATGTATTTTGTATCATCTCACAGACTAAAACAATTGATAAGAAAATACATAAATTAAGAAAATTTTAGCCATCAACCGTCAATATAGACACCCGAAATTCAAATAGAACAGAAATAGTGCATGGGTGATATAGTGAGATACAGGGACGCAGAAGACTCGAAGGTAGAATGCAGGGTAGGGAAGAGGGAAGAAAATAATCGGTATCTTCATTTACTTATTAACTTAAAAAGATTACCATGCATCCAAGATCGAGGTCGCGTTAGCCTTTAGTCTAAAATAGAAAGAAAAACCCTTCAAAACGATTTAACGCGGGCCAGAGAGCACGCTCGCTGAGCGGGCGGATTCTCCAAGGAAATTCCACCGCCGCGCCCCGCCGGGCAACGACCAGGGATGCAAGAGGATTCTTTTTTTTGTGCTCACCTAGCCCTCCGGAAAGAGATGCGGCCGTGACAATGACCTTAATTGCACAATTCATTCCCCCAAGCACCTCCCTCCCGTTTGATAGGGAAAGAAAAAAATTAACCTACGGCATTTACGAGTCTTCGATGTTGAGGCATCGGAGAAAGTTTTCCGAAGGGCTGGTAGACGAGGAGGAGGCTTTGGGGAAGCGGTGGGTGTGTTTGAGGTAAACGGGGAGATTCGAAGGCATCGGCTCGTGGAGAGGGAATGGGGTGAGGGGGGAAGAAAAGCAGCCAGCGCGCGACCAAGGCTACGGGCTGAAAGCTTTCTCCTTCGGTGCTCAGTCCAACACGCGGCTCCAAGGTGACCGCTTCTGCCACCAGCTTGAGGTAAGAGAGAACTTGTCTTAATGTAAACAACTATGTATTCTAGTTATTTTTAATGCCGGCTTTCTTCGCGGATCTAGTATAATATTTACTCTAACACAAGCCGTCGGTGTGTCATAGATATCCCTTAGCATTCGCGTTTCATTATTTTTGGACATGTCCGTTATCAAATCACAATTAATTTCACGTATCCAACCGAAAATCTACATGCTTTAAAATGTATACCTGGGTAAAGATACCCACAATGGTTTATTTATGGCGCGCCACTTTTAAAGTCTTAATTCCTGACTTAGACTTTCTTGAGCTGTTCCATGCATTGACAGGTCGTCTATGATTTCTATCAGTCGCAATAAATAATTCACAAGTGGCTTCAATGGCATTATTCAATGTTTGCTAGGCACTAGAACGAATATTTGAATTTTCAAAAGCGTATGTGTCTTGAAAGCTACGCATTTTGTTCATATGATTTATTTCAGGTCAAAATGCAGACGGATACATTCAATGGTAAATGTGTTCCTAGAGGATTTATAAAAATAACAGATGCCGGACTGAACGCATGATAAATTAATTATTACTAATGAACGAAGTAAGGCTTTAATGGTACGTGTATCATTGAGTGCAGTACTCTAGGAGAAAAAAAGTAAGACATCAGAGTCGGGACGGTTACTTCAGGATAATTTGTTAACTTTGGATTAAAAAAATGTATTTATGCTTTTATTTTGTTACCTTTTTATTGTTTTACATAGGTAGCAAATAGTAAAAATTTTAAATTCAAGCTGCAATTGTAGCATAGTTTATTCCCAAAATCTCATTTAAAAAAGCAATCTACGGCGATCTTCATAAATTGTGAGTGGAAGAATGCGGCTATAATATTTCATTTTTTATTAGATTTAGGCTACAAGTGCCTCACCCTCTTCTCCATTGACGTTTGAGATCCCGAAATTTCGTTCAACGTGATAATTAAGTTAAATTAAATTATAAATAAATTATAAGTAATCCCAATTGGAGATGATTTTATTTCTCCTTAGTTTCATCCCGATCATGCGTAAAGTACAATACAAAAGTAAATGCCGAACTCTATCCTACACAATGAAGGAATCATTCAATTTCGTTTAATCCCCCCTATAGCGCCATTACGTCATGGCAATTAATTCGTCCGTCACGATTCCAGGGATAACATAATTATGTCGTTCACATCACATTAGAATAATCCGCCGCACACGACAAGGTGACGTCACGCAGGCACAGCTTTGAAATATTCAACTACCTCCTCGATCACGACAATTGAGGCCGATACAACCACAACAAAACTTAAAATAAATTCCTTCTTCATAGACTCGAGGGAATTTTTTAAAATAAGATTTTTTCTGCTTTGAGCATTAAATAATGTTCGGCAACTGCACTATATTCTTACCGTTCTCTTCAGTTAAATGCGCAAACTGCCTCAGATAATTGAACATTTTCTGTAATAGTACTCCGTATATCCTTTTCATTTTCTCAAACAATAGCAAGGATTATATAATTAATTTAAGAAGGGAAGACTGCGATGCGGCAAGCAAATGAAAATTTTAGTTAGAAAATTATGCAGTAGGTCGATGAATTATTAAATGCTCCTATAAATTATTTGGTTCTGGCTTCAAGCACGTGGAATTTCTTGTCCACGGAATAAGGATATTATGTATTTCTCCACTAAAACATTTGATTCAGGTACAACTGGTTTAAACTCAAGGCATCATCCTCAGGTGCCTAAAGATGATGCCTATGCGTTGAAGATAGTTTCACCTGAATAAAATTTCAGTGGAGGAATTAGTGCCCCTCATTTCGTGATTATCCCTATAGGTATATAGCGAGGCAATGGGGTATCATCTTAGACAATGGATACATAATTAAGATATATAATAATAGGTAATGTCCACATTTCATGTATACCTTACAGTTTTCTTCGTTTTATAGAGATTTTGGTTTTCTCACTTTACTCATCCATGGCAAACTGCTTGCTTAAATTTTCGTTGCTCATAATGTTGCCTGAGAAACAATGCTAATATTTCAAGGTGGTGCTGGGTATTTTACCGGGTAACTTTTCAGGACTGAAAACAGTTCTCGGGTATAAACACAGAATAGATATTTCCGAAATACCAGGGTATCCCCTGGTATTTCGAAGGTATGGATTTCCTATCCCCTATTCTGTGGTACGGCAGCACAAGGAAAGGAACTGCCCCCCCTAACCTACTGTGTGACTTTCTCACGCCGTTGGGCTACGCATTGGGCGAGCTCTACCATTACGTACCAAACCGACCTTCGGGATGATTACTGTGATTTGATTCTGTGGTACATCGCACTTCTATGGCTAGTCTACCGAGAAGAGTATGCTTTGAAAAATTTCTGAAAACTAATTCATATTCTTCCGGGCTTCATAAACGATACAAAAACCTTTGTCATATGCTATTATCACATTCATCAAAAGATCAAAATCTCTAAACCTTGGTATCCTTCTTCCCTTAAAACAAAAGTAATGAACCAAAGAAGGCTATGTTTCATATTGAAGTCTCATCTTTTACTT
Organism: Calopteryx splendens; assembly: GCA_002093875.1. NCBI lineage: Eukaryota > Metazoa > Arthropoda > Insecta > Odonata > Calopterygidae > Calopteryx > Calopteryx splendens. The sequence continues at coordinate 428,556 of LYUA01000436.1, forward strand.
AGTCCGATGCCTAGTCCTATCCTAGTTACCAGTTGCCTTCTCTTTGAAAATATTTCTCCTATCAATTCAATTACCGAACTAATGGCAATACTGATTTGGCCATTTTCGTTCAAAATACTGCTCAACTACATAATTTTATCTACCTGCTCTACTTCTTACCCTCTTAGTTTATGATTTAATGGAGCCATCCTAATGGTTGAAATCTCAATGCTTTCGTCTTTTAGTGATTCATTTTCAACCTGTATATCCTTCATTGATCCTTCATTAGCTCACAAATTACTGTCATCCTTCAGATGGCAAACTAAAGCGTTATCACCCACAAATCTTACTTAATCGGCATAACATCTACTTTTACTTTCACCTAAAACCCTTCTTATAGCCCATTGACTCAGCTTACATATTTAGAACCACGGATGATAATGAATAGAACCCTGTCTCATAACTCCACCCGATCCGATTATTCATCTGCTAACCTAATGAAAGTATGTTGTCTTATGCGTGTGAATAATTCGAATAGCATACCCATTTCTCTACATTACTAAATATATCTCTTGACTTTGTCCATTAACTGTCAAGAGCCTTCTCAAAACCCACAAAAAAGGAAAATATTTTGATAATATTCTGTATTCACTTGAGTTAGTGGCTCACATGTCCATCTACCACTCTCCAACTTTAGTCTTCACACTCAAACACTTGCTTTTTGGTGGTGGATATTATTGATTTAACAAAGTCATCTAATGAGTGGTTCTGATGGTATTTCATTCCCCTTCCACTTGAACTGGATAGTATTCTTGGAAACCAAGCCATCATCACCCACACCGCATTACCCATCTGCGTAAATGTGTTCAAGCCTATTTTTTATTTGTTATGATACGTATTCTCTTCGCATTCTCTTATTCTTTTTTATCTTCTTCACTACATAGTCTCCTTTCTAATCGATATTCTCCCTTCACTTCCTTTCATATTTTTTAGAGTCCGTCTACTTTTCCCTATCTCTACATTTTTCACCTCATTCCAGAATTTCTTTTATTTGCCCATCCTGTATTATTCCATTTTCTTCAAGATATCCCTCTCCTTAATCTCACGTAAAACTCTTTTAACCATTTTTTATATCTTTTTACCTTCACTCTTCTTTTCCCGTCCCGTATCACGTTCCATCAGAACTGTATACGAACTGGATTCCGTTTGCTCAGAGTCACCAGGAATCAGTAGCTTTAAATTTTTTCCGCGATTATTAAGTATAAACATTTATGCTCAAAAGCATTAGTATACAACCGTTCCATTAAATAATAAAATTTTGGACAGACCGCGCGATATCCAACAAACTCAAACAAAATAGTAAATTTCCAATTAATGATGAAAGCATTCGCGGACCAACCATAAAATCTTGTATTCCCCATAAGTTACCCATGTTGTACAATCTTAACCCTTCCCCCAATCACTGGTGTTCCCACCCTTCATCCACTTTCCTAGGTGGTACTCTTATCACCTCGATCCCTTTTCCCTTCTTCCCCTTAAACTTCCGGATTGGATCCTTAATCTCACTCACCCACCCCTACTATCTCAACACATTTATATAAATGTCACTGTGAAACTGAGAAGACTCTTGAAAATGTTGCAATGCATTCAAACTGGTCATCGTCGTCGAAATAAAATATCAGTGGAAAATAGAGAGCGTGTTTCATCACTAAGGAACAATTCCACCACCTCAGACATGACACCAAATCATATACTTATTCATGATTTTTTACTATTTTCACAATTACATAAAACACGAACAGTAAGTCTCAGAAGAAACTGTGAGAAAACGTTGAGAGACGAGGTATTCTTGGCAAGAAATACAATACCATTAAAATGTTATAACATCCGTAACATATTTAAAATTTAAAGGAACGTCATAAACAGCACACCATTATTTTGAGCAAATAGGGTTTGCGATTTTTTATTAATTGAAGCGGGATACTAGAACTCAATCAGCACGAATCACTAGGTCTGCTACTGCACTGCTAATAATGGGACACTATGAAACGGGAAGATGTCGTTAATAGATAATCTACAGAAGGGACAGGTGCATACCTTAGTTACCAATCAGTGTGTAGCAAGGGTGGAACCGAGAGACTCGATACGAATGTCAAGAGTAATTCATCGATTTAGGAGGATTGCTTATTATCTATCAATCGGTATATTAAATATCGATAAGAATGATTTCCTCTAGGGACACATCCTTCAGCGCGTATAAGCTATAGACCTAAACTGCCACTTATTTCCAATTAGTGTTTATGCTCGTCGATAGCGGACACTAATTCCTTTTGAGTTAACATTTTGACTCCCCACACCGAGGACCGAACTTACATTGCCAGAGACCTTTTTCAGCGGTGTTCCGTTTCCTAACTTGAACCGACGGAAGATATCTCCCCAAGCCTCACTCCGTCCTACGGATGAGACGCTCTTTTCCCCCCGTTTCCTTTTTCCTAATTTCCACCGAGCCCAAATTCTCTTCTTTTCCTAAATTTTGCAAATGAATCCAGAGTCAGCAGTCTAGCACCGTCCCTAATGCGCGTAATTAATGCTCCAACTACCTACTACTATTTATAACGGGAAATAACCTCAGCCTATGACATTCCTTCTTCTGGCAGACATTTATCTTCTTTTTATCACGATGATCATGCAGCTGACACTATAGCATCCTATTGAAAATCATTGAGTAAAAGATATGAAATGAAATTGAGCTCTAAATCAAAGGCAAAAACCACAAAAATGAAACTCCCATCGACGGCGGAATATTCCTTTTCCCACCTTTCTCTTCCATTTTTATGCCTAAAAAGTGTTACACTGAAACCTTAGCCTTGCTTCTCTAAATTTCTTACTTGTGGTACGAAATTGATACTTGGAAGATCGATACGTCAAAAAAATTTACACCTATCATTTCAGTCGGAAAAAAGAAAGCTATTATTCGTAGTTTTTAACCCAAAGGATCACATCAGTAGTCCTAAAGAAATTATGGATTTATATACTAATGTACTTCTATATTTTGTTTAATATGAATAATATTTGTATCATCTTCATTTGTCGATTTTCAAATTTAACAATTAAATATACTATAAACTAGTTCACTAATGGAACTGGAATTCGCTTCCACTTGACCAAGCTAAACTTTAAGGGAGAAGGGAATTAAATTGAACCCCTTTCCATTTTATCATTCAACACGTTTAAGTTTTATATCTTAAACAAGCAACTTTTTATCAAATGATTGTGCAGTTTATTTACGAAATAGTAACATGAAATATTCGCACCGCGAAATTCTCAATTTCATTCGATTGGGAGCGTGGGGCCTCCAAAGTAGAGCTATTTCAGAAACCGTGGCTTTTTGGTCTTCCTGAGGCAAAAGAATCGTGGTTCACTCTCCTGCCTCTGGTGGGCAGGACACCTGTCTCCGCTCGTCACTCCTCTTTCCACGAGGCACGCCTCCCTTCCCCTCGCGCGCGCCTTCCTCCCGTATGTCCTCGGCGGATGTCTTTTTCCACCCGAGGTTATTACTCCTTCACTCCTTGACCGTATACTGCGCGCTTGATCGCGCACCGACGGTGCACGCCGACTCCTCTTCCTCGCCCAGCTGGAAAATGACGGATGAGTCTCCACGGACGGGCGCGGCGCCGAGGGGGGGATTCAGACCTCAACCGTGGCGGAATAATAGCCAACCATGAAGCGCGCGACTTGAAAAAGTATTTTTTTTTTTTAAGTTTCGACGGCGAAAAACAACGCCGCGTGAATTTTAGATTCTGCCTTGAGCACAACACAGGGTGGAGACGAGGCATTGGCTTCTAGAGCGTCGGCCGGCTCGCTGAGACATCGGAGGGACAGAAACCCTTACCATTTACCACTTAGCCTTTCCGATAAGTCGCTTCGAATGAAAAGTGCGTGTTCTGCCAAACTTCGCCCTTCGCGAACGCTGGCTCGATGAATTTCTGTTTCCGGCAGAAATATGGCGGCACTGAACGCCATTTCGTTCATTCCCATCGATTTGAAAGTTATAGAATCAAGACTCCTGGTGGAAAGTTAACGGTCATCACTTTAACGTTTCTTCGCTATTTTGTAAAGTGCAGCAACTCCATTTACCCCTGAATTACGCAGTAAAGCTAAGCATTTACATTCTCACAAACTTTCAACCAAAAGCAAAAAGAGACATAACTTTTACGTGATTATAAAAGTAATTAAATTGGTCATTAAAACCGTGGTTCTGGTGTGGGATTTATTTTCATGGCCCATTAGTCAAGATTCATCCATCCATTCTCTCTAGCTTAATCGAAGCATAGATGGATTCAGATTGGGTAAATCGTAATGAAAAATTCAGAGACCAATGACGGTACAAGTTGGCGTCCCCACCCTCACTGGGGAGGCGGAGGACATAATCGTTGGCTTTTTCAAACAAATTTCACGCCCTTTTTAGAAGTTGAGTCGGTGCCATTTAAGCTGAACATATCGACGAGTATTATTACTCATAAGTACCATAATTAATTGACAGATAAGTTAAATTATTCTAAGAAAAATTCTGAACATCTCCATTATACTAAAAAAACGTGATTGGAATTTTATCACACATAATCTGCAATTTTTTTCTGATTGTCCCTGATAAACATCAGAAAATTGAATCAAGGGAAATAAAATGATAATATAATGCATTGGCTCGTACTTAGTAGGAGTACTATGAGTCTTCGATATTTCAAATTACTAAAAATTAACAAATGCTACTGAGATTGCGAAAACGCCCAGTAACGTTTCACTATACAAATTAAATTTAACAGTATACTCGAATTATAATTACCATGTATTACCCATCCAAGGAAAAACTTGTAACAGTAATTTATGGAAAGAATTTCGTAACTGTAATCTTGTCTTTCCAGAATTCCGTAAACGGCTTAGAATCCTCGTATTATCAGTATCCTTTACGGCCGAGGGAAGCAGCATTTCCTCTGCGATGAGGATTCTCGGTGGATGGACAACGATCAATGACTTTTACCGTAACAAGCTGAAGTGTATTTGAGACAGGTGCCGTATAGGGAGAGAAAAAACGCTTCCTAAAAGCCGACTAAGTCACTACGGTAGTCTCATTTGGTCGCCTGAGAATCCCACACCGTTCCACCAGTGTGACCTATGTGACTTTGGTGGACAGCCTTCCAACAGGATGTAAGAAAAGAAACATTTAGCTCTAATTATCCCTTCAAAGTAAAGATAAATACTTCAAAAGTAAAATAAAATACAACCATTACTTCCAATACCTTATGGGCGTTACCTTCCGATATACCTAATCGTTTATAAGATATGCTATTTTTACTACATTGCACTTAAACGAGACACTGACGCAAGATATAATGCCTGGAGTGAGATGTGGGGTCTAAAATTAAATATGAAAAAATGTGCTTAAATGAACGTTTGGGAAAAGAAAGCCATACACCTACAAACTCAGTTGGGTGGACATAAGAATAGATTACAAAGTAAAATACCTAGGTGTCCCTCTAATATCGGACCTAACATGGGGTAAGCACGTTAGGACCATTTGCGGAGCTGCATTGAAGAAATATGGGCTCATCAAACGCATAGTGGGAAAAAATTGGAACGAAAAAGTTAAGGAGAGGTGACATTTCGCGCTATTTATACATCATGAATACGCTTCGAAAATTAGGGAACCTGCGCAGAAGGGCCTAATCTATAAATTGAATTGGATTTAGAGGAAAGCTGCCCGTTTCGTGAACAATCGCTATGAATGGACAGAGAGGGTCGCATTGTTATTGGAATATCTTGGTTTGGAGCCACTAAAAGCACGAAGATTACATGCATGACTTAAACTGTTAGTTATATACACATGATTCGAGTTCAACGTTGACACAGATGGAATAATTTTAGCTAAGCATAACATTGGTAGGCGATACCACGGCAGGAAGTTGAGAGATATTAATTGTCAAACAGTCGAAAAAAAGAATTCTTTTTCCATCAAACAATTCGTGATCACAACAGTAGGAAACACAGACGTGTAATTTGAGCAACTCGAAAGTGAAATGATGCGGATTGCCAACAATACAACAATACTCAAATGACACTAATGGCTGGTGACCTAACACCCCCTGCCACACGCCCTCGCGGCGGCTTTCGGAGTAAGATGTTGATGAAGATCGTAACCGAGCATTATAGAGTTAATGCAAATTGTATGTACAATATTGTCCTAAACATTAGAACTGACTACTTCCCTTACATTTGAAAATACATGTTGAGAGTTTTTAATCCCGTGAGAAAATGCGCAAATGTGCTTATAATCTTAGAGCGGAGAACTTCATATGGGTGTGGGAAACGAATTTTACCTCCCTCTTCTTTGGATTTTCCTGACTATCACGGGTGAGAAGTATTGAATCATAGTAAACAGCAAAAAACTATGGTGGCAAAACAAATTTTCTACTGAAATAAACAAATAGAAATTGGCTAATAAGGCCATCGCCCCGTGAATTTATACACCCCGATGAATAATTATTTTAATATTTAAAAAAGCCTCGTTAATTCCGAGAATTGGTTAAAAAGCACAGAGTAAATGCGGAACATTAAATTATTTTTAGCATGAATTAAAGGCTCCATTACTGTTTCGCTCTACATAGACGATTAATGAAGTCTAAATGTCTGCTCACCAAAACAGAAGTAATGCCATCGTACTAATTATTTCAGATACTTGGATCCAAAATTTTGTTGGAGAATAGGGTCACACGGGTTAAGATGACTGGTCGTATCAAAATCATAGTGTTTTGCACCTAACCAAGATCTTAAGTGATACTGCCCTGCTGTTGTAAACAGCCACTTCTTTGCTGTCCGCGAGTAGATTTTTTTTCGAGTCATTACCCCATTAATCTGGTAAAAAGGAATTAATATAATAGGTTGATATCACACACTGAAAATTACAACTTAAGATCAATGTTCCACGCTGTTTGCTGAGGTAAAATATTTTGGACTTGGCTTGGAATTTCAAGTCCTTTAATAAAATAAGGGAATTATCTTACTTCGCATTTTAATGT
>LYUA01000436.1:446226-458945 GCA_002093875.1 Calopteryx splendens
GATATTTGGTGGATTCCACGTTTGTTAGATTGTTATTATTTATGTGATAAGTGTTATTTGGCGTATATATAAGGCGTATTAGTGAAAAGTTCGATGGTTTTTTCGGGATCCATAAGCTCATGGTAATCAACAGTGATAGAATCATTAATTAGTAATTCATTCCTATGGTTGATTGCAGCCCGTTTTCTCATGCTCTGATACCTTTTCCATGAAACGCCCCTCAATAATTTAGTATTTAGGTAGTTCTTGGCCTCTATTTTTCAATTTAATCTACTTCTAACAAGCCCATCTTGTCCCTAGGTGTGACAAATCCATCCGGTTCTTCTTTTCTGCGAAGTACTACATATTGCCTCTTCTACTCAGTGGCATCTCTGCATTTGAACTTCAGCATCCGCCTCCAGCACCGTGTTTCCAAAGCATAGACTCTGGTTTGAATTTTCAATGGTCCTTGTCTCTGATTCACAATACCACACTTCGCATGAATGCTTTCAAGTTCAAGCGATTCTTTTGATTGAAGCCAATTGAGCTTTTTCGATCCCACTATTTGCTGCTTTTGCGGTAGGTAAGAGGTTTCATTAGCTCAAATTTCTCCTCTCTCCAAGTAATATTTGCCTTAAGCGTCTCTCTTCCGCATACTACGATCTTTTCCTTCCTGTTTATGTTTTATTTTATATCATTGAAGTACTTGATCCATTTTTCGTTCAAAGATGCCGTTGATTCTCTACTACTCTTACAACTGCGATGTCATCTGCGAAACAGAATATGCTAACTTTTCCCCATTCATCTTAATATCATTTATGTCCATTGTTTTGGTTTTTATTGCCTCTTAACAGTATATGTTGTATAGAGCTGGTGAGAGGTGATTCATAGAGCAAATAAATTTTATGCCATCGCGAAAAATACGCTGAGAGGTGCATTTATTTAGGAAAACGGCAACAATTACTATCCGTGTTCACCGACCAGGTGGATAGCTTGAAATTTGTGGATTCAGATCTCACCTTGCCATGGAACACGTGCACTTGATTCAATAAATGGACAAAATATAGATAAAAACCAGACGATTCGTGAAAAAACTACTCCAAATTAACAGAAAAAAATAACAGAAAAGGTCACACAATTAATACAAAATCAAGGATGGGAATTCTTGTATACCTATTTTGAATCCATTTATGAAATAAACTTTGTACTTTTCCACAAATTTATTTACTGCGACCGGTTTCACCATGATAAGTAGCAGACGATGCCTTATCAAGGTGTAATGGATATCAGACACTTCCACGAAGTCAAACCTAAAATTACTAAATTTGTAGTTGAAAAGCTTGATTAGGTGAACTTATTCACGTAAATTATCAATTTTGAAAAATTACGTCCGGGTTCGAATTCCGGTGGTGATAATTTTTCAGTCCTTAACCGATCCTTGCTTGGATGCCAAGCGGGGAGCACTTCAAGTCCTCAGTCGGTCGAACTGAACGTTAAAATGTGGGCCCCTTAGCGTCTTTCGAGAAGAGTAGGCTAATGCCAACTACGGGTTTCTCTCCATCCTTCCTCCAGTCCCTGAAAATCCTACCGCTACCACCTTTCCGTAATGGCGCAAATGACCTCAATTGTCTGTGGCCTCCCCACAAAAATAACTACTACTGTAAAATTACTAGCGGAATCGAGGTCCAAATAATCCAAAGCTCGCGATGATACTACACGTCAGGCAATAGCCACAGAATAGGTAAGACAGCTAGCCTATCAAAGGTAAAAATTCAAGGATTCGTTTCCCCCAGCATGATTCGCCAACAAAAGCCAAAGAGAAGGAAACACTAGCAATTTAAAACATATACACCATTTACGTACTTCTCCTTTCTTAAGGGCGGCGTCCCACACTCCCTTTAACACACCTTCATGGCGACTTGCAGCGTGTCGTGTGAACTTACCTATTCGTTCTTATCCCAAAAAACGGGAAGCAATATAGCCGGAGCCTCCGGATAAACTAGCACCAAATCACAACCTACATAAGAATCGTTAGTCTTTCAAAAATTTACCTTGGCCGTGGATCGACCCATACGCTCAATTCATCTTATGAATGAACTTGACATGTATTATCCAGAAGTTTGTCCAAAAGAAATCAGACTCGGGCAATGCCTTACTCACCCCTCTCCCATTCGAAATGGTCCCCAAGGTAGTGCACATATCAACCGTAGAGTTTGTCATGACCGGAAGTTCACTGTCGGCGCGATCAGTATACCTCCTGCGATTCCCGTCGGATCTCCTAAACGGTGACAGATCTTCCAACCCTTCAAACTAGATTTTCATTCTGAGGAAGAGGGAGAATTCACGTGGGGTTAAATCAGGCGAGAAATGGTAACCGGAGACAACCTCCCTCAAAACATCTGAACACCAATGGACGTTCACGTTGTGGTGGTGCATCCAGTTGTTCGGACGCAGTTTGTCTAGCCATTTCCTCCACTGACCAACCCTGAGCAGCATTAGAACGGTGCAGTACAACTTTGCATTGACACTCTATCCTGGGGAAAACAATTCCTAATGAACAATTCCGTTAAAAAAATAACCTAACTTTCCTCTTCAGCTGTTGCGCCTTCTTTGGTCGGGATGGAGCTGCGTCCTTACGCTGAAACGATTTCAGATCGCACACATCAAACCAAATTTTTTAAGCGAGCATGAAGAAGAAGCTCGTCATTTCTGGACTACTATCTACCGTTTCCGCGAAACAATTAATATCCGGGAACTTTTGGGCGGAAAATCATCTTTCATGAATCGAACGATGCCAGGAACGTAATTTTCATTAATCCACCTACCATTGATAGCAATCAGAAAACATATAATTTCGACTCTTTCTACAAGAATTCCGGCACCTCTTAGTGTGAATCGTTACGTGGAGGTTATTTATGACGGCACAGATAAAATTTCGACTCATTACAAATCGGTATACATTCCTTAGGTCAACTAACTGACCCTCCATCTGGAGAGGAAGCGGCGTTTTCTCTTCAAATACATCAAGATGACTAGTTAGCGAAAACAGAGGTAGAAATTACAGGCCTATCTTCCGCAAAGGCAAAGCAAGAGACACGGGGAAAATGACAGCAATTTGGTGCACACATTATTAATCAAAGCGAGAAATAATGTGATAGGTACGAATAATGATAAAAGCGGAAGAGGCGCAAGGGACACTATTAGATTGGGCACATACCAAGACACGCAATGATATTAGGAGAATGAAAAAAATGGAAAATTGAGGATAGATAGAAAAAATAAGAACAAACAATGAAGCCGCGAGGAAAAAAGTGACTGTGTGGAATAATACCGAAATAAATAAAGGTCATGAAGAGTTAATTGAAGAGAGATGAATTGAGACCAGAAATTCATCATTTTCGGGCTGGGAAAATAATGAATTTGTATTACTTGACAGTTATCGGCCTAAAACATGTTTGCAGAACCATTACTACTAAAATTTGAATTTTAATGTCCCCTAACTCCCAAGAAATACACTATTTATGTTTTAAAAAACGTCGCAGCCACCGTAATATCTCTATTTCGTCGCTTTTCGTCGTTTCCATTAAAACAGGTTAGGCAGAACAATTTGAATATCGATGATCGTTGGGATGTAAAGTTCACTCGGATTAAAGGGTCCCACTGTACTACAATGAAATTTGGTGCTATAATATGTGATTCGGAATTTTTCGACAGTGGAATAGAACTGCTTAATAATATTCCATATATTTCATTGCTAAAGTAATATACTACCATTGACAGCATTCTTAACAGCTGATATGGGTGGAAATAGTCTTTTATAGATATTACCTTACCAGCAATTATGAATTTTGTGATTATTTTAGGGAGAAGAACATTTGGCTGAATGAAAACTAATCATTCCGGGTGTAAACAAAAGAAGTAGAAACATACTGGTATTATAGTTGACACTTTGGAAGTGACAAAATATACCGTCAGTGAAGAATCATAAATCTGAACAACGAAAAATTTAACTCATAAACACTATCCGATTTATTTTGGTAGCAAATACCGGAAACAATAGAATGATCTTGGTATATATTGCCATGTATGATAAATATCTCTTCTGATTCTGGAAAGAAAAGGGTAAGGTATACCGCCTAATCCATGAAGATGGGAGAGAGAAAGTAGCCTTATCTGCCTTCAGATAAAACTGTTCTCACTATACTCCGTTTTCATGGCTGTATTTAAGGCTATTTTCATAAGTTTATGTTTCGTAGGATACACCTTTTCGACTTCTCGAAAGTTCATTCTCTTGTTTCCGGGATTCTGACGACAAACACCTATTTAAAAGTGAACCATTACCAACCATTTTCACTGTAGCACTACACTAAATTACGCTTGTGGGAGAACTGAACCCACAATTGATGTGGTTGTACTAGAGTCCAGAATATTTCCCTAATTAAACTTGGCATATCTCCGAAAAAGGTTCCCTCCAAGGCGCTGCAGCATTTTCCCAAACTTAAGTTAATCGCGTATCTACCTTCACGAGTTGTTACCATATTCACTTACCACCTGCGCATACTCAATACTTCAAATTGACTTACTATTTTAAAATAAAGGCATATACTTATGTTTGTCTGTGTGCCAACTACTCCTTGCATACCACTAATTACTTCGGGATACATTGGCGATGTGAACAGGATTTTAACATCACTCAGCAGTGAGGTTACTCTACGAAAAACGATACCTATGTAAGATCACGAGGGAAGGGAGCATGCTCTCTGATCGACATGGAAAAACTTCCGGTTTTCAGCTTCATCATCGGAGGCAACCCAGTCCGCTCTTTGCGCTGCAGAGGGCAAACGGCATTCTTATCTTAAACGCGTGAGATTTGAACGTCAAACGAGGGATTAAATCTCCTTCACTGCGAAATAAAACTGGTCGCGAGACATAAACAATAAATATATCTCACTATGAAGGGCATTGGCCGAAAGGCCTCTTTCCGCAAAACGGAACGTGATGGCGTTCGAGGTCCCTCCTCCTCTCCTTGCCCGGTTGCTGGAAAAGGATTGGCCTTTATATTACACTCGTCCATCGATAAGCGAATAATCACTGTACACATTTTTTTGCACAAAGTAAGATTTTCCTTCTTCAAAATTTTGTTTTTCTACGAACGAGATAATTTTCACCCTCGCAATTAAAATGAAACCTTAGTGGTCTTAAAGTAATTGTTAATATAATAATAAGTACTAGTTTGTTATCCCATTTTTCTTTGCCTCAAACGAACGGGCTAATTTATTCAAGGCCTTTTCAAATTAGTTTCAGGGTGGCATTTTATTATAACAATGAATGAAGACACATTTTCGATTTTCTCAAACAGGAACATTTAAGGTAAAGATTCCACGTTTTTAGTTTTTCATGCAGAAAAATAAGTACATAATCTTATAAGTACGGGTATGTTTCTAACATATTTTCGTCATATTTCTTTGCATTAGTCTGATACTCTATCTAAATCAAGGTCAGCTCATTGTGTGTGCATTTCTCATTTTGTTAAACAGGGATGAGAAATAAATTTGTCTTATATTTAATTTTTCAAGATCAAATGTGAACTTAATCTGGATTCCAAAATAAGGTATGTCTTTTGTAACTATTTAAGCCCACCGAGTGAGGAAAGGGTGCAATTTGTGTGAGATAAGGTTGGATGAGATTATCCACTAACTTCCTCAATTTAAAGGCATGAAATTCATTCAGCGTCATGGTTAGAATCAACTCGAAACTCACGAAAGGCACAATCTACTAGTGCCAAAGGCTAAACAACATGTTCCACGGAAATTGAATTAATTTATTATGCTAATTCTATTAAAATGGAGTAATGTTTGCGCCGCTCATCGACTAGCAGTATTTGTTTAAAAAATGTTCTCTTTTGGCGTTCTCCCACTGACCGTTACCTCGATCCAGAATGGAAAAGCACATACCTACTCTTGGCTACTGACATAGAAACGATACCAGTCTTGGAAGCTATTCACGACCATTGGGAGGATTCGCGGTCAACCAGTACGCTAGCAGCTCCCGTACTTATCATAACTCCATATATACACAAATAGACATACGGACATGGTCAGTTCACAGATATCATTGAGGTATGAATTTCAAACCAAGGCAAAGAATACGAACTTGAATTAAACTCGGCTATCGATAAATGTCCGTAGAGACACTACACCGATATTTTCGTATATTGACCATTCAAAAAGCAAAAAAATAAAAGTCAAAAAGAAATCAAAATATAGTACTCAAGGACATCATGTGCTTTAATAGAAGTTTGCTTCCAAGAAAGAGGGCACCTATGACAATTACTTTAAAAAACTGCAAAAGTATTTTTACATTGGAATAGCAAGATTTTCCACTCGAGATATGTTGATAAAATCATTACTAATGAAGTCACGAAATATCGACATGGACTTCAAGTTACGTGTATCAAACCCAGAGATTTTGTTTTGGGAAACAGAGGAAAACGAGATGCATTCTGTGTCTCTTCTGTGACATTCTGGTTCTCCGCAACAAGATCTCGCCAGTGTCAAGTCCGAGATTCCCTATTCTCTAAAAAAAATCTTCCAGCTACGCAAGATGATGGGTCTCTGAAAACTAATTAGAGAAAGAAGTTATTCAAGGTTCTCACAACAGGCTACCCCAAGTTTTTTTAATGGGCTAGTCATTAATTTTGCAGGTGTTTGCTCCTCACTGCAAATACCTTTTGCGTGCTGTCATTTCGAGAGGATGAATAATGATTAGATGCGACGCTAGACATCGGATAACCTGAAGCCAAAGACCTTAGCTTATGATCGGATGACTACTGACAGAAATCAGGCATCGGATCCATTATTCTATTTCCTGGCATTTCACCATTATTCATAATTATAATAAAAAGAAAATACATCAAATTAATACCACGAAAATACATAATGAGATTCCATGGCACCCAAGGCAACAAAAATTATTCTTCAGAGTACTTCGTCAGTTTGTACGTGGCCGAAGAAGCAAGACATGTTGCTGCGTTTGGCAAAAGCAAGCGCATCACCGAATAATCTATAATGGGCCATAGTAATCCGCACTAAAATGTTAGCAGCTCCATATTATCAGAAAATGTCCCATTGCGGCTTTTGTGCTCCGCGTGTTTGGCCGCCCATGGCCTGAAGTTCATTTGTCATATTTGAGATGAAATGCAATCCTGTAACTAGAATGCAAGCGAGTTCAGTCGGAGTACACCTATACGGCTCGATTTCTCATTCGGTGCAATGTCAGCCACTCGGTCCCCATTCCAACTTCATCCCGAATCCGCTTCATCATCAACCCCTCCTCCTGCACAAGGCCTCCCTGCCCATTCCATCGCCCATCCTCTCCCCACTCACGCGATACCTTAAGAGGTGCAATTAACCTGCCACAATACCAACCCACAGACGAGGCTTCTGACCAAGTGAAAGCCATTCTTGGGTCAGACGGGGGCGGGGGGGAGAGCCTCGATCCACGGCCGATGCACGACCGCATTTCTTCTTCCCTCCCTTGCAGGAAGACGGCCGGCGCGGCATACCCGAGAGAGAAAGAGAGACGTAACATTCGAAAGGAACACGGGAACGGAGAGTTGCGGCAATATAGGTTGGCGCTGCTTTCACCGGGACGCCCCAAGTGAGTCGGGTGGCAGTCGGGAGACAGTCGACAAGAGCCGAAGGTGTTTGCCCTCGACGCGCAGTGGAGAGCTCTGGAAGGAGCGCCAAAGGGCCAGTCACAGCTGTGAAGTCGACAGGAAGGTCGATACCCCACCCCCAAACGTCCCGCTTCCTTCTCTCCCCCCCTTACTTATTTCTTCCATTGAGTCGGTGACCCAGGTCCGGGTGATATGCTGGAGGCGGTAGTCGCGAGCGTATGGAGCCGTCTGCCCGGCCCGTGGTGGTGGGCCGCGGCTTCAATAGTGCTCATCGCAGGGTTCCTCTTCCTGGTCGTCGGGATCATCGTGGCCATAAGGGTTTACAACTCCATGACCATCGGGGTGTTCGATAACCAGAGAAGGATGGACGGAAAAACGGTTTTGGTGACTGGAGCCAACTCAGGTAGGTAGGAGAGAGGAGCTGGGCTTTCTCTTTATAATCTGTGTCATCTGGATCCAAGTTAAAAAAAAATGGCAACGCTAATGCCTGAGGAACCAGTTTCAACGAACATAATTCTCAGATATGTCTGAAAAACGAGTTTTAACTCACATAATACCCTGATATGTTAGCTAAGCAGCCGAAATCAAAGATGATGAAACTTGATAGGAAAAGCATATGAAAGTTTTGTCTGCAAAATTGAAGTTGATTTCATCATTAATTGAATTTAGAATTACAAGATTTCCTTCGCCCACATAGGAGTATTCATACTTTCATTCTTATCAATATACAGTATAACTTGAGATAGAAATTTGTAAAGGGAAAACCCATAGGTTGTCATAAATAGAAACGTATAACGACTTGAACAGATTATCCACAATTATTATTTACATCCAAATATGGCTATGTTATCATTGAGAGTAGTTCTCTCAAAGAATTTTAAGAACTCTCACATAAGTGGAAACAGTGGAGGACTGTGGAAACATCATTAAAAATGCTTTCAATGGATTTGTTCATTCGGAGTAATTTTTTTATTTGAAAAATTTAATTTATATAGTCCTGAATGTAACCAACCATCCTGGATTGTGCCATGAATGTTGGCAGCTTGTCCTGATTTATGCAGTCAGCCCTTATTTTTGGAAAATGATCCTGAATTATGGCAATTAGCCCTTTATAATGGTCCTGATATTGGCAGCAGACACCAATTGTTTGCAATCACGTCACCTAATCAAGCAGTACTGGTATCCAGCCAGCTTTAAAATGAACTTCATTTTGAATATTCCTTGGAATTTGCTTTTATTCATTTCTAAATTAAATATGCCAGACTAAGGATCTTTAATTTTGTTATCATATTACAGTCCAAATTCAAAGTCTGTAAGCATTTTGTTTTTATGTTAATGGATTAAATATAATGCTCTTACATGAATTTTAAGTGAGAATATACCTAAGTGTGAATACATGCAAATAAAAACTTGGATGAATGTGTATTATCCGTAGTTAACTGCTTCCATCAACTGATAAATGGATTCTAATCTGAATTACAAAAATTCAAAACTGTCTATTATGTTTTTTTAAGGAATTGGAAAAGAAACGGCTAGAGAACTTGCAAGGAGAGGTGCTAAAGTTATTATGGCATGCAGAAACATGGATAAGGGAAAGAAGGTGCAAGGTGAAATATTTAACATTAAACTACCAAAATTTAGATAATGCTTCCTATTTGTTTTATTGTCAATCCCTTAATTTGTTTTTTTTTCTTTTACAGAGGAAATTATGAAAGAAACTGGAAATAAATCTGTGATTCTCTTCAACTTGGACCTCTCATCAATGGCATCAGTAAGAAAGTTTGCCAAAGAGGTTTGTTCCTCAGAGCAAGTCTTGGATGTTCTAATACATAATGCTGGAGTAGCTCAGACTTTCCGTAGATCAGTAACATCAGAGGGGTTGGAGGCCACAATGGCCACAAACCACTATGGACCTTTTCTTCTCACTCATCTATTGATAAGTAAGTGCACCCATCATCCTTGTTAAATAATCAATTTGAGACTAGTACCCATTGTTCAAATAATGACAGCGGTGAAAGAAACTGTTCACTCCACAGTGAAACAATCAGACATTTAAATGAAACTTGTACACAATAGTTAACAAAGGGTTCATTGAGAGTGTTTGTTAACATGATTAGCAAGTGAAGTGTAGCTATTATCAGGGCATTGTGCAGAGTCATCCACTTTAGGAAGGTCAGAGGTAGTAGTTATGCCTTTAGCATTATTAATTATTTCTCATGCAGCCTTTGTTTTACACTTTGGAGTAAGTATTTTACCACTATTTTAAGTTGTTTTTTTTCAAAATCATTAATTTTCTAAAATTCTATTTAGCCTCCCAGTAATTATTGTAATGCCCACTGATATTCAGGACAGTTTGCCTTCAGCAAGCAAGATCTATAATATAACCATTTTAATGGGCATTTTCATCTGGGGTGTCACTTTAGTCTTTGCACTGGAAAACTCAAGTCAAAAGAGTGTTTGAATATACTTTAGAAGAAATGAAAGCTATCATTCATAATCAATCATTTATAGTGGTGGTTTAAAAACAATCCCAATTTTTATATTTGCCACAAAGTACCAAAAGTTTGAATAAATGGATTATTAAAATTTTGCTTATAATGTATTTTGTTAGGAAATTTATAAATGAGAGCAATGGAGGATGATAAAAGACTTTGGTCCAATATAGGAGAGATTTGGTGAGTGAATTACATTGGTTTTTACACTACTCAAGTTAATAATAGTAAATATACTGTCTATAAGGCTCATAGAAGTGAAGAAGATTCTGGTTGGTGCATGGTTTGTATTTTGTAATTTAAAAGGAAGTAGGTGACCAAGAAACTCATTTTTTGAATTTGTATTATCCAATAGGTTGTAATTTAAGTCCCAGTAAAATTATATTGGATTTTTTTTGCAGACTGATATAAGTTAAAGTAAGAGTCAAGCAAAATATTTTTGTAACTCCTTACCCACAAACTAAAAATGATGAACCACAAGTTACCATTAACTGTTTGATTTCGCATGCTGTGCTCTCAAAGTCAGGGACTTTTTCCTCATTATGCTTCCCAAACATCTACATCCGTAACTTCAGGTTCAAAATTGCACGTTAACATGGCACTGTCAAGGTATACTCTTGAGTGTGATGTGTGTGTGTGAGAGTGTGTGTGTGAGTACTGATGTGAGAGTTTGTCCTCTGAAAATCCCTATATTGGCAGATCATAACAATAGAATCTGTCTCCCGGATGCTAACATGAATTAATCATCATTTTTATGGGTGATGGCCTTGCTGTTCAAACAATCAGAAACTAAAGGAGGGCTGTTGATATTATAGAAAACCATCAGAAGTGCCATTCATGACCTGATTCGTAATTTTGTAAAAATTTATGAGCCATTTACAAACAAAATATAATGACAAACAATATATTTGGAAATAAAGTGCTCCGAATTATCCACTTTGCTTTCCATGATATGACATCAGATTATAATAATTAAGGTATAAGGAAATATATTTCAGTATTGACTTCCACAGACACACATTGTACCATTTCATACCAGTATAGACAATAGTACAAATTCCAAACCCATGACAGATAACCAAACCACAGTAGTCAACCTAAAAGTTGGTTTGATTGGTAAGGGTAATGCTCAACTCATACTTAGCCCTATAGAGCATGTGGAATACACACATCAAAACAAGGAGGATCAGCTCCTTTCCCTGTGTCACCTGTGGTTTTTCAGGAAGATCTAGTACCCTAAATATGACACAACTTTGGACAAGCTGAGGGTGTCCAATTTCACAGTGAATCAAACTGGGCCCTCAGGTCAGTAGCCAAATGGTCTATTTGGCTATCATGCCCCTCCATGATAGATATGGAATAAATATATCTTCACAAAGTTATTGTTCTTTGACAAGTAAAAATACAACTTTTTTTGCTAGATTTGCTGAAGAAAAGTGAAAAGGGCCGAATTGTTATCGTGGCTTCTGAATTGTATCGGTTAGCAAAGGTTGACCTCAGAAATCCAAATCCTGTATCATCTCTGCCAGCCTATCTCTACTATGTGTCCAAGTATGCTAACATCTTGTTCTGCCGGGAACTAGCATATCGTCTCCAGGGTACAGGTTAGTAATAAATTTTAATACTCATACCTCATACCAAAGTGTAGTTCAAATTAGTCAGATTCAGAGAACTGCATGTTGATGAAGTAGAATCAAAATAAAGCATTCATTTTCATGCAAGTAATGATTAAAAATTAATTAAAATAAGGGCAATACAATATGTGAAATAAGGGCAATATTATGTAAAATATAGAAATATTCAATGACCAATTAAAATCTATCCGAGAAGCTCCAACACAAACATAACTGCACGTGTATAAGCAGTTGTGATAAAATTAATATATTCAAATTTATGTTTTAGCGTCATTTGATTAATTTATATACCTAATCAAGATGGGTGGTCAGAGGAATAAAAAACTCTTCTATAAGTCGTGATTGTAAAACATATAGTATATGTCAAAATATAGAAAGAACTGCGGAAGAAACTGAATTTTTCATTGTCATTCCTCAGGTATTACTGCCAATTGCTTACACCCTGGAATGATTGACTCGGGAATTTGGAGAAATGTACCATTTCCTCTAAACCTTGGCCTAAAAGTGATAATCAAAGGATTTTTTAAGGTGAGATGAATTGGTTAATAGAAAATGCTTACCAATTTAATTATATTCTTCCTAATATAAACTTTATATACTATTTAATATTTTTTAGACGCCAGCTGAGGGTGCACAAACCACTCTTTACCTTGCCATTTCTGAGGAAGCGGAAGGAGTTTCAGGAAAATATTTCATGGACTGCAAGGTAAATTAATCTTGAATTTTTTAGATATTCTACACCAGGATTGGTTAAAACAGTTCCACAAATTTGAAAATATGCAGCTAATATTGACTTATTGACTCAGAAAAACTTTATCACTGAGTGAAGTAGTCACATATGTATGAGTTTTAATCTAATGTAATCCACCATTTATGTACATAGATGATCAGAGTAATTTTTAGCGGATAAACCGCTGTTGCATTTACATATGCGAA
>LYUA01000436.1:520353-530625 GCA_002093875.1 Calopteryx splendens
GGGAGCAAAATAAACGGAGAGCACTGGGCGGGGTATTCATTACGCTCTATCCGAGGGGCGGAGTCGGATCGCTCGGTTCCCGCTCGGGTCGAGGGATGACGGCACAGGAAACTTGGGCGAAAAATGGGAAGCGTTTGTGATGAGGAAGGGGAACGGGATGGATGCCGCGGGTAACTTTCCACTGGCACGTCGTTCAAATTGGTTGTTTCCATCACTGAAAAGAGGTACCTTATAGTCCGTGCGCCGTGAGTTGATGGCGACCGTGATGATTTCGAATGCGACGCCGTGGCTTTCCTCCAATGAGAGAAAGCTCGAGGAGAACCTCGGTGCCAAAATTCCACCGCCATCCTACCTAGAATTTGAGAAAATACTTAGTCCTGGGCGCGATCTAGAATCGTCAAAGCGCTCGCGCGCCATCGTTATTTACGTGATAACGAATATTCGATCACTTTATATCACATTTCGCCATAGTGAGTCCAACATGCCGCGGTTACCACGGATCTTTGGGGCTGGGACACAAGGTTAAGGATGGTAAAATTCTGTAGAAGAAAATCGTGTAATGGATGACAATAAAGTGACCCGCCACTTTCCAAAGTCCGACTTTACGTAAAAACTTCAGGGGGCTTTTTCAGGAAATACTATAAATTGCTGAAACTCGATAATAGTGAGGCTGTTACTTCAAAAGCCTTATTTATTGCGTATAAGCATCGGGGTTTGTCAAGGCTGTGTCGTCAAAATTTCAACATTGTCGAGACTCGACAATTTCTAGTTTTTCCTGGAATAACCTCCGCGGTTTCTGAGTGAACTTCTCTATTCTTGCGCCGTAGGTGTGTAAGAGAAAACGAAAGAGAGATGCCTAGCTAATAACCAGTGTGACTACATTCTCAACCTAGGCATGCAGATTATGGAGCTCGTTGTGCAAAATGATCAAGTCGTTTCTGGCTTTCTCTTCAAGTCACGCCAAAAAATAGACGGTCTGTAACAAGGGGCATAGGGAGGTTCTACCTTCAAAGGATCGCGGAACTTCTCACCCCAAATTTGGTCAAAATTTTATAGTTGAAGTTTATCTAGGCATTATCAGAATTTCACTTCCGCAACTTATAAGCATTTGTACTTATCTCAAAGCCTATCGATAGAACACCGTCCGTGTAAATTAAGTGAAAAAATAAATTAAATTCAGCTTTTATTGTTATTTTAACATGTTCTCTATGTCAATAATTATCATCCTCTTATAATTGGGACAAAATGTATTGTTTTGACATTGAGGACGGCATCTCACCTGCAAACTTAGACCTCCATGGAGTCTAAACGGTATGTCTTGTTATTCTGCACTTATACTGACTGCTTACCTACTGTGCAAATAGTGTGAAGAATGTGAATTAGATGTAAAAGCCAACAAAAGTTCGTTACTGAATTCTAGATTAAAATAAACATGGAGAATGACATTTCTCATGAAAATGACGTGATAAGAATAATTTGGTTTTGAATATGGTAGTATCGCTTAAAGAAACTTAGGCTATTTAAACGACTTGTTGGTAGAAGTGCTAAAAGCTTGAGGGAGAGGTATTATTTCATGCATTTTGAATATGTATCAAGTGTTTCCGGTCTAGCGGTATCGGTTAATTAAAGAATTAGATGAGGTTCGAAGAATTTTCAAAAATTACCACGAGAAGACAGTTAAGTGGTCTAGGAAAACTGGAATCGGAGATCATCCTGTCACGTTGAGATGAATTGATACTATTGGATGGTTTCACCAACCATTATTTGATTATCTTCTTAACATTTGATCGTCCGTCATGCTTACCATTCATTATTATAGTCAATGATTAGTTAAAACATTCACCCATGTTCGTTGACTCGTCGACTTGAAAATCGTCAATATGATCATGTTTTTGTTGTTGATTTGCGTTGCTTGATCGCAAACGATTGCTAAACCAGGAAATTAGCGGCAATCAAGTAACGACCTTTGATGGTTTAATCAGACTGGTGAAAGGTTCAGGGCACTCGAATTTATCCCTGACACCGAGGGATTTATGAGCACTCTATTTTCTTACACTTAATCGCATATTAGACCACCCGGTTAAAAATAAAAGTAATTGACTTATGCTCTGATAGCTTTGAATGACCGGTATAAAATTTCAAGTAGAAGAATTTTAAACTACCTGGGATTCCTTTACATTGGTTCACGGCTACATATTTAGGAATCTACTTTAAATCTAGTTCTTCCTCCCCTGGTGTAAATTACCCTATAAACATTCTCTGGAATATAGGGAAAAGCTGAGGAAAATCGAAATTTCCTCACAAATAAATTGCGTATATGTTGATCACAACACAGCCATGGGAAAAAATATCGTCAATTTTGAGAATTGCCTGCTGCTATACGTACGCTTCTGAATTAAAAACAAAACAATATAATCTGCGGTCTTGTCACGTTTTACCGCCTAACGCTCGCAGTGCATAATGTTGGTTCAAATCCGGGGTGAAATCTGATTGTTCAGGAACCACCACGAAAATATTCGGTTGTCGACAATTAAGCATTTTAAGTGAGTATAAAATAAGTTTAATTACTACTTTCGATAGTAATTTCTTATTATATTTGTGATTATCCTAATATCATTGTGAATGAATCGTTGAAGACCCCTTTTTTTATCTTAATCGCTTTACATGTGCTAGGAACTATGCTAACTCCGAGAGCACTGTGTAGATGAGAGAAATTGGCATTGGCAAGGTCTAAATCAGCAACCTTATGCACACCATTCACCGGATTTCTGCGGATATTTGTTCAAGCATATCCTTCTTGAAAATTGCATCACAAGATCTTTTTCTTAATTTTTTTCAAAATTCATGAGTAGAAAATCCATAAAAATAAAAACATAATTAATTCGAATTAAATCGTGGTATGTGATAGTTTTCGAATAACTAACACATTTTAAAATTCAATCTTTTTTAGCCCTGTCCGCGTTTTGGCCCGCTGTATGCGATTCTATCCTAAAACTATTCCCAATGGTAATTTGATTGCTTATACCCGCATTTGCTCACGGCTCCGCCTATTCCGTTTCGTAGGAATGATTAATGGCGGTAAAATAGGGAAACGTCAGGAAATGACTTGACGAGCATTCGATCAGTTATTGGGATATTTTATTGAGTTACGTTTTCAATGTAAAAATAATATTTTTCTCAAACACGGAACTATCTGAAGTTGACAATTAGAGATACCTTTTGCACCACGAATTTTGGAATACCATCGAAAATAAATCATTGTTGAAATCGGATTTCAAACTCTAAAAACGTTCCACAAAGAGTTGTGTGCATAATTTCGCAAGTTTTCAGAAGTTGCTCAAAATACAGACTGTTTAAATTAACACCCAGTTTTAACGTAAATTGTAATGCTTTAATTTTTTTATTTTCAGGGCTCTCCACACATTGCATTTCTCGTGTATGAGCTTTTCTCACCCCCTTCCTCTATTTCCTTCTCACACTACGTCGTTTTTCACCCCCCATCTACCTTTACGCCCCCCATCCTTTTTTCCAAAGATTTTAAGACCCGGGTGTTGGGTAGACTCAATTTTGCCAACGGTACATGAATATCGGTACATCCTCGGGGTGGAATACGAAAACGATTTATTTTATTGGTACCTGCCGTGTTTCTCGCGTAAAAACCTGGCGCTTTCGTTGTGACATCACACTTCCAGTAAATATTCTGACTCTCTCCTTCCTAACTCAATCTCCGCAGGGCCAGTTTCCCGTTTGAGTGGGTTTAATATGTATATGAGCAGCCCCGACACCAGATCATTCAACTGATGCTGTGGCTCCAATTTGTGTAGCCTCCGTTTAAGGTCCTTGCCCAAGGCTTCATTACATATGCTGTAGGAAGCCAGGCAGCAACACTGTTGATTCCGCTCTTTCTTATTTTTTGGTATGTTTGCTTTTCGACTCGTGTAGATGCAGTGCCGTAGTCAAGGGGTAGAAGCTGCCACCTCAACCTCCAAAATCCGACCCCACGTATATCGCCTAGAACCGCTAATTTTATATATCAAAGCCTGCAACGTCTTCAACCTCGCCGTTTTACGCAGAACACGGAGGCTTATAGGTGAAGCAATTTTAGAATCGATAGTCGAAAAACTAAAATCGAAATTTTCTTCCCAACCCATAGGGTCATAAGTCTTCGTTGGCATTAGCATTTGCTTAGCATGCGCCGCAACACCTCATTTTGGGAATAAGATATTGTTCATTATTTTATCTATGGAAAATTATTTCAAGTGACATACGAAGCACGATGAATGAATGATGTGTGAATGGGTAGGTGCGTCGAAATGTAAAAATTTGGCACATTTTTGTTTCTCCGCCTTAATTTTAATGGGGTGTAGTTCAGGACACGGTTGATGACAGGACTTTCGTTTTCGTTTCGTGAGTTGGATAACAGTAATTTGATTTGCCTCCCTCCAGCTCTTGCGCCACTGTGTAGATGCGCATCGCCGATTATTCCATCCGAAATTTTCGCGCCGAAACTAGGCTAAGCGGAGAGAACGTGAGCGGATTAGGGAAGTCGTTAACCACTGGTGACCTCATCCCAATTTCATTCGACGGAAACGTTCTGTTTTCATCCGTATTCAGTAAAAACATTCGCCATGCGTGAATTGGAATTGGCCAATTTCCAGGCGTCATAGGTGTAAAGTAAAGGGAAGGGAATGCCAGAAGGGGGACGCCCCAGCAATCAATAAGGAGGTCCTTAGGTGCGGAGGGCGACCACCGTAGTCAAAACAAAGGAATGTAGGGCGCGGTGGGTGGGTGTTCGCGTTCACCGAAAATTGTGCTTGGAAGTCGCGAATTCAGAAGGCGCTTGTTGTGTGTGTGTAATGTTTGAGATAGGTTGTATAGCTCTATTCTGTTTATGTCAAATTCAGCAATTTTCTGGTGTTAGCGTTAACTTCTCGTCGATGCGAAAGCGTCATTTACTATTTTTATTCGGGTAGTACTGCGTAATTTTCATCCGAGTGTTTCTTGTAATGAACCAAGTAATACCTAAGTCCTTCTTATGTATCGCTGTCGCGGAGATTTGGTAAGAAGTAAGAAAAATCATCGAAACAATTCCTCTATGTTAATACGGTACTCATATAATGTCTAAATTTCGGAAAAAATCAAAATTTTATTCATTTAATAATAATATGATCGAAAGTCAGTGACAGCATTGTACTTACAAGTCGCAACGAAAGTAGGGTTTCAATTCAAACACAAAACAAATACTCCGACTGGGAATTCTCCGTCAAATACCCTTATTAGTATAATGCAATAAAAACTTTTGGTTTCGGGTTTGTTAAATGTATAGTATTAGAGAGTAAAGTTTTATTCAATGCCATTACTTATTTGTCATTGTTTTTCTATGCCTGCAGTGTTGAATTTATAATAATATAAGAGAATATATTACCATGAAATTTCGTACAACGATACAAGTTATCTAATCTTTGAAAGCTGTGGGACTTCGTTGCAACATCTCTTATTTTAGCATCTTGGGTCCCAGACCAAGACGTTCGTCAATCATTCAGTTCATCCCTTGGCGTCTGTTGGCGCAAAGCAAGAATGAGAGTTAGAGGTTCGCCATCATTAGCTTAGAAGAGTGATGCGTAACCATTTCTAACCACGTCACTCCACTTCGCCATATAAATATCATCAACTATTTAAAGGTGCGTCTTCAGAAGCTCTGAATGTTCGAAATCAGAGTCATGCCCGGCAAAGTTTTGCTTAAGAAAACGTATTTATAATCACAGTCTGCGAAATAAGAGAATAGCAATAGCGTGTTGAAATCTTGATGACTTTGTTTGGCAATTACGCCGTTATCAGTTCAGTGATACCTCTATGGCAATGAACACTAAAAACTCCTCCATTGTCAACGTTCAAAGAAGAATCTGTAGACCCGTTGGTGGCATAATGCCTATTTAAAGCAATGACGATAATTGATCGCGACGCCAGAACATACTGGATGGATCTAGTTCCTGAGAGTAGAAAACAGTGCTAACTGAATGTACTACATTATCCTATGCAACATTTTTATGATCGGAAAAAAATGAGCGTGGGTTTAGGTCTATCATTTATATTAACATAATTTATAGACAAAATTGTTTTCCTTATAACCTTATCATTTAATTCTGAATAGGATTTAAAACAAAGAAACATTTTGGGCGTCCTCTTAACAGTGAAGCTCTAAGACCGAAAATAAATCGATCCCTTCGTAGCCTTTGAACTGCCATGGTAGAAACTCCTTAAATTTTTTCACTGGTTAGGTTATTTGTGAAAACTCTATCCTTTTTGTAATTGCTTAAACCTACCGTGTATTAAGTAATTGCAGCATATTTTAAATTATCTCTAATTAATTTCACCATCAGCCATTTCACACATCCTCTTGTCATAATTGTTTACTGTGTAGTTTTTATGCACTTCATCGTTTAGTTTTTTCCCTTCATGAATATAAACATTAATAGTGTCACAATTTTACTTCCAGCGTGAATTTATAATTCTCTTAGTTAGGTAGAATTTACGTTAGTATTGGATGACTGGTTGAGCTTTAGGTATTTGAACGAATTTGATAAGTGTTTTCCGAACAGAATCGCAAATGTTTCTTGCGAGTTTTTTGGCATTTTTTTTAAATTATCGCTTGAAATCAGTTAAACTCTTAACATCGTCGTTAAGGTCGAACAGTGCAAAATAAAATTTAATTTATGCTCCGTAACAGCAGGTTCGTCTTTAATGTCAGACGTCTAATTTTCATAGCATTATTAACCCTAGTGATTGAAGAGGAGGGCAGAGGATAGAGAGAGATGGAGCCACCAGGGACCTGCGAAAGCAGACAACCTTTGATGACGATTTACACTTGTGCAATTCAAAGTAGGTGTAACCATTGTTTGTGGAATTCACATTTTTTGCTAAAGATCCGAAAATTAAATTTATTGTATATATATTTTATATGTTAGGTTGTTATTTTTAAGTGGACCAGCCCTCCGCTACGTTGTTGGCTGCAAACCTCGCAGGTAGCCATTCTAAGGAAAGAAATAGTTAATGACCGCAAAAAACCCTGGATTTTACTCTTAAGTGAAGCACACGAGGCTGGTTTGAAATTTATTAATTGTATTACTCGTTATTATTTTTTTAATACGGAATATGTCCTTCAAAAAGTTTAATTTTGGAAAGTTTAAAATTGTTTAATTTTGTAAATAAACTGCAATATCAATTCAATTTTTTAAGATCGCTCGCTCTCTATCACATAAGATATGGTCAACACAATTTCTTTAGATAATATCGCTATAGACAAAAACGTAGCATCGTAATTATTGCCCTTAGGATCTTGAGTACCTCTTGAACGTTTCCGATGGCATATATGACCTTTTGACCGACCCCAAAAAAGTGATGAAGCCGGCACGGGAACTTAGGGGAGTTTTTATATGTTTTTCAATTATTAGAATACTGAACTTAGCAAATTTTCAGGTTTTTATGCATTTCTTCCGGGCTAAAATCTAAAATTCATTCACTAATGTGAATAGAGAATGGGCCTAAAACAATAGTATAGGTGCTGGTGGACGGCTAGAACTTGTTCCTCCCACCTCTACTTCCTTCATAGTGTGAATTTGATTCACTAGCATCAACATTGTTTTCCGTGGGAGCGGTTTTGTCCTTATAGTCCCTGGATGTTTACATGCTAATCGGAATTGGTTTCTTTTAAACCCGCTTGGTAACAATGACTAGTTGAAGATGAAGTCTTATGCAGTCAAGACTTGTAATGTCAGATCTCGCAAAGTTAAAATGTGACAATTAGAATATCACTTATGTTTACGATTTGATGGTGATATGATATTTACCGATGTTTTCTATAAATAATTTTGAAGTTATATGTGATAAAAGTCAATGCTTCATAATACGTTTGAGGAAATTCAAAAAGGAAATCAATTTTCGCTGGTGTCTGCAATTTATTAATTTTTGGGACCTAGAGATCTTATATCTATACAGCTGCCGTTGAGATGTATTTCGGAGCTTTTGTAAAAGACTTGAATCATACACTTTTCCTATACCTATGGTTAAATTTTCAATTTATGCATAGATATAGGGAAAAAGGTTCAATTTACTTACGCTGACCTATATTTAATCAGCGTGAATTGACGGCACTGAAATACGGTATTTTTCCTGAAATTAGATCACAAGTAAGTATTCTTTTTTATTGTAGAAAACGCTTATGCTCCTCCTAAACCTACTAAGGTGCAGTGTTCTTCGTTGGACTTGGTGGCAGGACCTAAGAATTTTAAGTTTCATAAGGGGAGCTAAGCGTCTAATAAATTGGAAACATATTTACTAACCTTCGAACTAATATTGATTACATGTTTAAAGTAGGCGCGTGATGACGTGGGAATTCGGTAAACTGCGAGGTGTTTTCGGGTATGGTGTGAGACAGGCCAGTTAAATCTGTGCCCTCGTGACCGCTATCGTTCAATACCTACTAAAATGCTATATTCTTAATTTCTGATTAGAATTTGTGCATTGGAATAGTCGGCTGTTGATCAATCGATTCTCGTCTCACATTGTATCTTCTATTAAGGTTTTAAAGTTGGTTCATGAATTTGAATACTTATATGCTTTTAATGCAATGTTTCACGATTTAAACGATGCGTACGATGCATAATTGAAAATTATTTGCATAATTTTTTCATGATTACAATCCTCAAAGTGCATATGATCTGTTGCGGCGAGGTTACACTGAATGTTTCTGGCTTCGCTTTGGTATTTTAGATGGTTTTTGTTACACATAATCCTTTGCTTGCCAAAGCAAGAGCTTAGAGCAAGAACAAATATAACCAAAATAGCACATTGTGATCTGTTATTCTTGCTATTACATCAGTCTACCGTTTAAGGTAGGTTTTCGATAAACACAGGGACTAAGCAATGCCTCATTTATAAGTCCTACCTAATATGACAGAAACACCATACATTAAAGTATATACCATTTTTTAACTCCACACACTTTATAGCTAATTTCATTTCACGCAGCATGCCAAATCATTTCCTCCCCAGTAAGTTAAAAAAAATGAACATTCACTTCCAAATAATATATAAAAAATTCAAATGCTTTCAGAATGAAAAAATATTTTTTCCGACGCCTAGGGTGGTAACCATACACTCAAAAGCGAATTTCATGAGAGGCAATGTGCCTTTAAGTTTCTTCATACCCGTTTAACTTGAAGAGGCGATATTCTCATAAAAAATAACTGGATTTCCACTTGGCGAAAGAAAAATAAAACTGCCTCTTTCGATAATCATTTGCCTTTAATAAGGCGCTGGGTCGTATATGTGCCACGGAGTCCACCCCAGGCGTCCCATTATCCTCGTCTTGATCAGATACATCGCCACTTCCTTCTTCTCCTGAGGAAGCTCGTTAATGTTATTTTTTTGGGTGAAGAGACAAGACTCCGATCAACGGAATGCAAAATAGCCATTATATGTTTTCCCTCGATTGAATAAAATTCCCGAGGGTGTGCGAGAGAGCCCCGCGTAGACGGGACCTTTGTAGAGAAGAGCACCGGTGGCGGCGACGTTGAGTGATTCTTTTTTGTTCGCCGGAGGAAAAAAAAGGAGATGGAGCAGGGAAAAGAAAACAACGTGGAACGAACGCCCGTGCTCCCTTTTCCCCGGCTTATTTTTTTCGAGAAAATGACGGAACCGCGGCACCAGCGACGTTCGGGGCTTGGTTTGGGGTGGGTGGGGAAGGGGTGGGTCCGAAAGGTTCGGGGAGGTGTGCAAGGACGCGACGTCACCACGCGGAGCCGACACAATCACTTCGACAACGGCGCGTTTGTCATATCGGCGAGCTCCGAAATGAAAGCCCGTATTCGTTTCCATTCTGTTGCGTCAAGGCGGGGGTGGAGGAAGAGAGGAAGGACAGGGAGGGAGGAATGGGGGCGTGGGGAGTGCGAAGATAGTGGAGGACGAGAGGGGAGGAGAATCGAAGCGGGAGGGGGGAGGTGTGGAAGGAGGGAGGCGGAGGTGAGGGGGAGAACATGGGGAGGACGTGGACACGGATAAGGAGAGGGATGTTGGAGGTAGCGGTTGTGCGGGGAGTTCAGGTGTCTGTGTGTGTGCGTGGGGAGTTGAGTGGTTTTATTTTTTTGTCCAACCTGCCCGGTTGAGGAGTCGGAAGGGAAGGTAGGTGGAGGGAGGTGCCGGGGAGAGGGTGGAGGGGGGCGGGGGAGAGGTGTCTGTGTGTGCGGGAGCGGAGGGGAGCGCGGGAGAGGGAGC
>LYUA01000436.1:531995-547621 GCA_002093875.1 Calopteryx splendens
CCTCCTCCTCCCCCCCCCCCCCTTCCCCGACCGCACCAAAACATCTTCATTCAGATTTTCCTCCTCCACTCCCTCCTGGGACCTTCCCTCCCCCTTTCTCCTTCGCACGTTTCCCATCGAGAAAGAGTGTGCGTGTACGAATATCGGCAGTGCTCTCCAGGACCCACAGTTTCACTTCCCATCGCTCCGTCGGGAGGAGAAGTCCGCGGCTTTCAGACCGGGGGGACTCAAACATTTGAGATACGTCGCACTCGATCGAAGTTTTCGGGAGAATTGCTTCTTCTGTTTGTCCGTGTGTTTTTCAGCAGTGGAGTGTGTCGTGCCTCTCATTTGTCGTGCTCCTTTCGGATTCAAAGAAAAGCAGAACGTTTATCGGTGAAGGTAGTCCTTTTCTACGCCGGATGTGGACCACATAACTTTTTTTCTGTGGAGGTAGAAACAAAAGAACTCTACCGTGCGCTAGGAGTGCCAAGCCGGGGATAACAATTCAGGAGTGACGCCCTCCGGACATCGATTTTAGTCTTATTCCGAGGAGGACCTGTTGGAAAAAACTCACGGAAGACCGAAAAAGGAGGATCCACAATTTTATTTGCAATTTTAATAGCTGTCACATTGGCGGGAGCTAGTACACCCACACGCATACATTCGGGAGTGCTCCTCAGCCTTCGTGTGATCGAAGGGGAGCAATTGAAAAGAACTTGGGAGAATCGTGTTTTACCTTCGAGTTTTCGAAACCGGTGAAAGTAAGGGACGGACGATTCCTAACGGTTGAAACCGCAGTAATACTCTTTTGTGTCCTTGTACTTCATATTTCGAAGGTTATAGGAACGAAATCAACGTTCCATCGGAAGACAACCTCCGTGCGGGATCTAAACTTTGTCACCTATTATTTTTCCGTTGCGCGGAAACGGCTGCATCGTTTGGCACCTGCGAGGGATCCTACCTCAGCCCCGTTTCCCCCAGCAACGAATAGAAGCCCCGATTCCTCGGGGATCATTCTTTTTCCTCAGTGCCGAACTCTCGGAAGTGAAACCCTCTTCAAACCGCCATTCCATTGTGATTTTGTCCCTCTTTGATTCTGTTCGAACTTTTCGGGTTTATTTCCTTGTGCACATCGGAATCGTAAAGCATCCGTGGTTCTTCCGTTTTGATTTTGTAGTAATGCGTCTGGACGCACGGAACTCGAGAGAGAGCGGCGCATAAAGAGGAGACGACCCGGTTGTACCCGTCTATCGCGTCAACCCGACCGCCCCCTCTGCATCCCCCTTCTCCTCCTCCACACACCCCCTCCTTCCCTCACCCGCCTTCCCCTCTTCGGTGACGTCATCGGCGCTGATAATCCACTCTAATAACAATCTCCTTCGTGGCTGGTTTGCATGCCGTCCGGGCGCCGACGAGTTTTATATGCGTGCCTCTTACGTCAGTGCGGCAATTAACACGGGCTAAACAAATATCTTGCCGAGTCAACTTGCTCGTCTTTTTGAACACTGGAACGAGCCCAGGGAAGTGAGAAAAGAGAATAAATATACCGCGCGCATATAACTCCGGAAGGTTCATGTCGTTCGTCATTCGGATTTTCACCCCCGGAAGAAGGAAATAACTCCGGGATTTTGCTGTTTCCTGGACCTCAAGTGCCGCTCGTGAATTCCTCCTTTTTTCGTCAGCAGCGCGTGGCAAAAAAATAGCTATCCTTCCCTCTGCCGAAAGAAAAAAAGGAGAGAGAGAGGAGGATGTTGACAAACAAATCGCTCGGAACATTTAAGAGCCCTTCCGATCAATCTTGATCGACAGCGGATATCCCTCACGGACAAGGCGATTATAAATGAATTAAAAAAAAAAACGAAATACATTCCACGACTCGTTCGCACTCGCTAATCTGGAACGGGAGCAGAGGAAAGAACGAAGGCTGACCGGTTATCTCACCCTCCACCCCTCAGGGTCTCCCGCCAAAACTTGCTTCGCCGATCTCGGGTCTCCCCAGCACCCGGTTATTCCGTCGTCGCTTCCGGCGGCCCGCCCATCCACCGCACCGGTGCTGCGCCAAACACTTAAAGAGTCTGTCTCTCGGGCGTACGCCCCTACGGAATCAGGGAACGTGCACTGGGGTTCAGGCGCAAGACTTCTCCTCGATCTCCCTCAGGTCCGTGGGCTCGCTGGATAATATATATATATATATACATATAGTTATAGAAAAGAAAAAATAGGAAGAAGGGGAGAAAATAAATTAATCAAAAGAAGAGTTATTGTGATAGCGGAAGCAGAAATGGATCCCCTGTTGGCGATGGGTATGTCGGCGGAGGAGGCGGAGGAAGGGATGATCGCCAGCTGGAGGGAGTATGGAAATGCCGTCGAGGCCTGAGGCTGCGTTGTGTGTGAGTTCGAGAGAGAGGAAGGGTTGAGAGGGTAGAAGGGCGGAGATAGGCGGGAAGAAGCAGAGAGGAAGCGAAATCGAAGGGGAGGAAGCTCGATCGAGAGGCCCTGCCATAGCGACACCGAGGAGAGGAGGCGGTCGAAGCAAAGAAAGGGTCTGATCGAAGAAAAGTGATAACCGGAGAGGGAAAGAAATTTTGGAGTAACATCCGAAAAACGGTGACGGCGGAGGACAGGGCGGAGATAAGAGGATCATTGTTGCGGCGACTAGGTAAGGGGGACCTCACATGCATAGCGGATGTCAATTTAACATTCAAATACCATCTGAGGAAATTGCTCTTTTATCCATTACGTAAAGGTTCAAGCTAGACTTTATTTTTGAAACTATTTTTTTGCATGCTCGGGACTACCCTCCCTAGGATTAAATCTTTAACTCATTTGTCTTCCCAGTGTTAATTGATTATAAATAAGCGGTCGTAAATATTCCATAAAAATATTCCCAGGCTAACGTGAAGTAATTTTATTTCACATATTGGTTTTAATATAAAAATTGTTTTTGATTTATGCATTTGTTATTATTACTATTTATGTAGAAATATTCTTTATAGTATATTTTGGCCTTTTCACAGTTTAATTCTCGTCGCGGCAAGTGATTCCAAACGAGTTTTTTGTGGCCATGAATGCCACGTAGATACAATTCATTTTTCTCTTATTGTTGATATTTTTTTTCCTAAGACTGGAAAGGCAAGAATGTTCGCGTCTCTGTATGGACGAATTGTAACGTCTCTATTAAAAAAAATTCACCTTAGGATTGCACATAAATGGAAAATGAATACTTTGGGAGGGATTGTCATTTGGAAAACAATGGTGCCAGAGGACACACATGGGTAGTAAGCACACGGATAATTTTAAGTATCGCGATGCGGGTATAAGGTAATAATATATTTTCTTTATTGGGCCAAAAGCAAAAGCGTAACGAATAACTGGGGTGTGCATTAGCGGGAATTTGGATGATAGGTAACTTTCTCCCGCTTGATTTTACAAACGACCCATAATGTGTCACATTACCAACCCTTAATTTTCTGTACTGGAGACGGAAACTCACAAATTTACAAACAGGCTACATGGAAGCGGATTCGGATGATATTGAAACAAATCCATGACATAAAATATCAAATTGCAAATATTAAAGTGATTTTTTATGCGTTGGATTTGAAATTTCTTTCTGAAAATTAGAAGCAATACAGGCAAATGTGCTAAGCTTGCGATGTTTCGATACGCTGGTATCCGAACAAATTAAGATTTTTTTGTATTGTATTGTATGTATTAAAGGATTAGAGATATTTAAATTGTTTAGTATATTAACTTATAATGTACTCCGATGAAATGAGTTTCTTAGAAAGCTAATACTATTGTTTCACTCACCTCTTTGGGTAGATCAAATTAATTATTTAAAGTGCGCTAAAAGCTGTTACGACTTACGACGTGGAAGCCACTTGTGTCGTAGGTTCAATGTAATCGGATCTTAGATGGGGTAAATGCAGGGATAATTACTTAGTACAGGTACAATCCATTAACAGCGATGACACAACAGCACAAAAAGTTATTACCAAGTAGGGAGTCAATTCCGCGATCCCTGGGCGGACGTGCTACCCACCGGACTACCTCGGTATAAACTAGAAAACAAATGAAATGATATTTATTTAGCTATTTAACATCAGCGTAAAATCGGAAGTCATTAAAATTAAGATTTTTCGTGAAATTTGTACAAAATAATGTTTTCTTGAGTTCTCACGTCTGAACCTTCATTCATGTTCCTTTACCCTTCAATTGGCCTAAAATAGAGTTAGATCCCTACTAAACCGCTCAGACGCCGTAATTAGGCATTCAGGTCCAGGGCTGTGCTGCTCTTTATTTCCCTAATAAATCTAACCCCTAGTTGGAAACATTTGGTATTCATAAGTATGCACTATACCAGTACACAGTAAATCAATTAGCAATGGTCTTGATATCCTGATCATTCACACGCTTTTGAACCCGCGACCTCCATATCGGAAGCCAAGTCATTTTCACTAAGTATTAAACAGGACTGAATAAGCTTCGGCGTCTATTTGCTTTCAATCGGCCGTTCCATCTCGAATGAAGGAAAATAATGGTGCTTGTGCTAAGGAGATGTAAGCTCAGTCCGTTGTCGGCGCCTTCATATTCATCATAGCCACATCAGTTGCATAATCTCTGCGGGAACACTGGAGGCGACAACACGCATTTTGTAATGGCGTATAAGTTCACGGACGGAACGACATAATAAGTAACAAGCTGTTATGCTGCGAGTGGGTGTGGATGTCGACACAGCCGTTCTCAACTAGCTCGCGCGCGTCAGAATAAGAGCAATCTCGCTTGTCCTCGGGACAATCCTCTGTGGGAGGCGCAAAGGAAAACGCGCGCCGCCTTGTTTTTTTTATTCCTCTCCGACGCTTGACGCTCATCATTTTTTTCCTTTTTTCTCGCAGCTCTCGCTTTTAAGAGGTCGGAAAATGTTGTCCTATCCCTGTCTGACACTCTCGGTGCCAGCAGCGCTGTCGATGATCCTTCACGAGGAAGATTTCTCTCTATTAGGTATATTCGATTCGACCTTGGCGTCGTTGTCCTGCTAACTGACGTCAGCGATGGTTCGTGTGCAGTGTGCCACGACCGAGAATCTGTGATCACTGAGGCGATTTCATACTGCAATTTGATGTCTCCTATTTTTTTTCCAAAGTTCGTCACCTCGCATCGTTTCCTCGTATCTGTTTCTAATCCATTGCGTAATCTCGTTTGAAGAAATATGAAAAAGAGAAATCCTTTAAACGATAAGTTCATATTTTTAATGCTAAAAAGATAAAAATTGAAAATTATACCCACTCGTTACATATCTTGCTATGGCCCTCTTCGATTTTTGGTGTTCCAAAAGGCCTTTGGTTTAAATTTGTTAATACAAGTGCTATAAGCTGGAGGAAATCTCATTAAATTCCGCTGGAGAAGAAAGTGAGAGGGTTGAAAAGCCCCCAGTGATAAGTACCAGGCTAGCCAGCTTGTCAGTGTACCAGTAATATTTAAGGAGAGAAAGGTTTGCTATGGTTCTTTAGTTATTCCTATAACATTCATCGATTAGGATCCTACGTCATTGCTTCTATACTTTTGTTTCAGAGTTATCCACCTACCTAATATGTCGTCTTGAGCTTGGAAGAATAGTTAGCAAATGTAATTGACAGTCGCCATAGATTTTCTCGTTTTTTGTGCTAAGTCTTTTGAACAATAATTCTGATTTTCTGAAAGGATCCACGGACGGGTCCGATCCTTAAAGTTTGCTTTTATTTAAGATTTAAATTCCATAACTTGGAATCATTTTCTTGTTTTGGGTAACATGCTCCTGGTTACGTTACTCGAAAATGACGGAAAAGTAATGAGTCACTTTAGTATGTAACAAAGAGTTAGACGCGCTATACCATCGGAAACACGTAAAGAAGAAAAAGCAACGCTCTGGAAAAATCAAATCTAACTATATGGATTAATTTCGATTTCCTTTCATTACCGTCGAATCCATTTTAGTTATATTATAATTCAGCGGGAATAGGTTAAATTATGCATACACCAGTCCAGCGGCGTAGCTAGGTTGTCAAGGTCCCCTTTTCCGAATGTGCAACCTTGGAATAAGGTCATTAAAGAAGGCCTAATTAAAACGTAATCAATATAGCAAATTAAAAACTGTATAGTTTCTTTCTGAAAGGACAAATTTGAAAATGGGAGCTGCTTTACTTTAAAAAGTAATTCTTCTTTAAATTAATAAATAAATTACTTTTAATATATGCGTAGGCATAATAAATGTGTTTTAAAAAAGGGTTTCTCTGTCTCGGGACCTTCCAAAACGCAGGCCCACCCGTATAACGGGTTCTTGCGGCCCCCAGTTACGCCAAACAGTTAGGGAATAATCGGAAAAATGATTTATATTTGCATGCACTTTTATGTCTGACAGCAGTTATCTGCATATCCTAATTTATTTGGGTAATAAATAATAAGATAATGTGGGAATGCTTGACGACTTATTGACTTGGACCCTTAATGGAGAGAATGGAGTTGGATTTCAAAGTCGATTAGTAGTGAATGTGCATTATTTGATTAACACCTCTGAATGTGTGTGTTAATAGGTAATATAATGAGAGTTTATTGGAGATTTACACACACAGCAGCAGGTTTTATACACGAAAAACAGGTTTTAGTCTCACTCACATAATAAGTTTTACAGACGATGGTTATGCAATTCTTTTTTCCATCACACAATTCGCGACAGTAAGAAAATAAAATTATACCCAACGCTAGTAGTCGCCGATCAGTAACTTCAAAAGCTGATGCGGTACTCTAATATACCTAATACATAAGACGCCCTGCTACAGACCCTCGAGGAGGCTTGCAGGGTAAGATAGGGTACTTCAGCCTACCCTACTCTCACGTCACTGGCCATGACGAAGCAGCCGTGGTGGAATAGGGATCGCCATGGCGGTGCGGGACATCCGTGGGACTCGTCCGTGGTGGCTTCCAAAAGGGCACGTCGAGTGACTGCAAGATCGATTCTAGAAAATGCCAAGCTGAGTGGCGCCTTTGACGAGGACACACGGTTTTTATTGTTGCGGCAGCGCTACGTCAAACATTTCATTGGTCGTCCTGAAGAATTCGCCGTTTTTTTTATGGCCTCCCTGCTGATAGTATTACTCCTCCCTGCTGATAGTATTACTCCTCCCTTCCTCCAGAGACCCCGTTGATCAATAGCCGTGGTTGGAGTTATTCCTGAGGGTGTCTCGAATGTTCTCGCTGAAATATTTGCTAAGTGTTTTAGGAGGTGCTAACTATTCACAAGGAGAGCGAGCAGCATAAAATGCTTGTAACTTGATCTCGTCTTGTTGTGTAATGATTTTTGGTTATTCAGTAGTGGTTATTTTTAGTGGACTCGAACGATGGCAGAGGTTAAAAGTCACCGGTGGATCATGTTATTGTAAGCATGCATTTAGATACTAGAGAAAGGGTGGAGAGATACCTGGTATCGGCGTTAGCCTTCTCTTAGTAGCACTTAAGAGGCACAGTTTAATGTGCCTTCCCACAAATGGAGATCTTGGAGTGTCCTCCACAAGGCCAGGATTCGAATCTTGGCCCTCGGGGAGGTATGGCTGTAGAAACTAGCCACAGAAGCAGTCGCATTCATTGGCAAATTACATGAAATAATATTTATTGTTAAATTTTTCATTGTTGAGTAATGCTTAATTCATTGTTTTCAAGGTCAAGTGATAGGTGTTTAATAAGTTGTAGTATGAAATTGAGGATTGCTATTTCTCGATTAAGTTCTGCAGACCTACGTGAGTTACATATTTAGCTGTGGGGTGCCAATCGCTACCAAGTTCTTTTATTTTGGACTAAAAATTAGCATTTTTGCTCTAAAAAATAATTACAGCAACAAATGGTGTTAATAGTTCTCCATACTTGTATTTTTCCGCAATAAAACTAATATGAGAATGTATACTGTTTATAATAAAATTTATGTTTGCACGGAGTTATTAATGCAATAGTTTAATGGGTATATTTACATTCGTAGAACAGGTTTTTCACGGTCAGTACGTTTCCAATCGGATCTTTTTAAATATGACCGCACACTAGAATTGTTTACATCTGGTACAACGACGTTTTTCGTTGGTTGTCCTGAGGTTCTGAGTCTGGTCATAGTTTTCATTTCACGATCTAAAATGTGTCGTCAATCATCAATCCCGCATTTCAAGTAAATCTTGTATTTCTAGGCCAAGCTGCTCACCTCGGTAAAGTTTCATAATATTTTTAAACTGTGCAAATATATTTCCATGAAATGGCGGCGCAGTTATTGCCCGTGAGTGAACCAAAGGTTTGATTCTCCTTCGCCGCGCGCGTTGTGAAAGTGAAGTGTGTACCAGACAACGCAATGGGGTAATTAGAAAACCTCCTCACTTTTTTCCTTATCTATAGGCAGATCATTTTTCATTGCTATCAGGGTCGGAAAAAAACGTCCTGCAAGAACAACCGGAGGGTGTGACGATAGCAAATGACAGGAATAGAATCAAGGAGTAGAGGCGAAGTCGCATTGTTAATTATCGCAGAGGTAACTTATGATGCATAAGTCTACATCCACTAGAGTTTGAAACTCCACCTTTAGTTCGCAATTCCAACCGCTGACTTTGGAAATATGAAACAGGCTAAGGATTATGACAGTTTTATCAACTCCCTGGGAATTGCATTATTTAGGTCGTGCGTCACATTATTTTCGCGAGACTTAGTGCAAATTGCGTACAATCGATTCGTGGCAAGGAAGAGTAATGAGCTCCAGCGACCACTCTATCTGTTATTCAGCTATTTCTCAATTTTTTCCTTTGAAAATGACTTTATAGCAATTTCTTTGCGAAAAATGACCGTAACTATCTTAGCTCTATCTCTTTCGTTGGAGGGATTACTACTTGCACTATCGTTTATAAACATTTTCAGGCCTCGACTTTCCAAAAGGTTTTTGATTGGACCCTATTTTTTTATTAATTTTTTCCAAGAAATTTTTTAATACTCTTCAAATCTCCATATATATTGTTTCTGAATCATTTGCTGTGCGCATTACTGTGGAGGAATATGTAAATGTAACCCAGTGAATGGTTGATTTCTCAAATACGTTGACTTAACTTTGTCAAAAACTCGAATGAATACCTTCATGCTAGTGTGTTTATGGGCTCTGATATTTGTGGTAACTGGCGTACGAACTAATAACTTATGTTGCTCTGCCTCGCAGTCAGCGTTGTCACATCGATTGACCAGTCCCTGAGTTGGGGGTCAGGACGTAATACGGTGGTGAAGAGGACAAACGCGTTCGAGATAGCTTCGAATGCTTATTTCAGACAATTGCCTCAATTTTCACTAGCCTATTCGGAAAGTGAAAAAAATACTTTATAGTTATACTATAAATTAAATATCAATAATTTGTAGATAAACATCACTTTATACTTAATCGAGAATATTTTACGGAAATAATTTAATTTTATAAACGAGTGTATTTATGCTAATTAGGGGAAAACGTATAAAAATTTAAAAATCACTTTTAAATTACAGCTCTTTATTAAAAATGATAGTATTGCATTTATGTTCAGATAAGTTAATGAAGTTCTGATAGTGGTTAATGGATTAATTTAATGGAATTGCTCAGACAATTAGAATAGACATTCTAATCTAGTCACAAGTTGTACAATAATTATTTCACTGTTATGTAATGACTAATGCAGTTTTATCAATCGATTTCATTTTAAATTGAATTAAAAGTAACCATGAGAAGTATTATTATGTTAATTATAGTCTTCTCTCGATTTAGGAGAGTAAAATAGCTTAGAGAAATTTTGTTTAAAAAGAAAAGTGAAATTAATTCATCAGAGCGATTTTTACATTCAGTATAATTTCATTAACCTCCTCCAGGTACAAAACGAGATGTACATATTTCCTAAACACCATTAATAGTCGATGCTCCCCTGATAATGTACAGAAATAAAAGGGGATCAAAATGATATATGTATTTCTAGTTTATTTAATTTCATCCCAGAGTAAAATAACCGTAATGGTAATAATTTCACGCATGGCGAGGCTCCATCTTCTGCTTATCGCTGCCACAGTTATATTTTCGAAGAAGGTGCTGTGAAAGGTATCGATCAAAATTAGGCATTCACCTGTACACCAGGGACCAGAGGCACGCGACCCTTTGCCCCGCGGCATGAATCACCCTGGGCTTCGCATGTCTATACGAGAAAATATCGACCAAATGCGCTTTCGGTTCAGTCAGGCAACTATTCCCGCACGTGGAGGCTCCTCTGAACTCTCTTATTCTGACCCAAGGTATTTGGTATTCGTATAAATAAATTCCGATAAAATGGAAATAAGCATTATGATAAGCGATTATATATATATATGTATAAATTTTAGCGCTTGTTCTCCCTCCCCAATCCCCTCCACACCCCCCACCCACTGCCGCGTACGTCCGGGTGACCTTCGGAGGCGCCTGGGAAGGGGATCGTGATTCACGCCGAGGAAATACCCCGGGATCGATCCTTCCCCGGCACGAAACTGCTTTTTGTTTACGAAATAAAAACAAAAAGAACAGTGACCCCAGAACTTTACTCTCCCCCGAGCCTCGCCAAAATGTGTCTCCGGGTTGAAATATAAAATGGTGAAAGGGTCGATGATGGGAAATAAATATTATTAGGGTTCCCGCATGCTAATAAAAAATACCTCCCTCCCCTCTCCCCTCACACAACCAATCGGGCGCAGTTATATCATCTAGAAAATCCTTTTGTCTCGAAATTCCGCCCGCATGCCATCGGGACGGAGTTATTTCTCCTGCTTTGCATGACTCTCGCCGTTCCGTCGCTTTCTGGGGCCCCCAGTCCAATCACGGTAATCACCGCTCGTTGGTCACGCAAAGGTCGTACTCCTTTTTCCGATCCCTCCCCCCGCTCCTTATATCCTCCACCTCATCCCCACCAGCGCCTTGGACTCTTACTCATTCCCTCCCTACTATAGATCACGAGTCTTTCCACGCCGCGGCCTTAGCTCTGCGAAATGGTTGGGGGAAGGGGATTTCATTTTTCGTAAACGGGACCTTCGTGACTGCGTATGGGATCGGAATGGGTTATTTATTTGCTTAACTATGGCGACATGTCCAAAAGGCTTAAAGAGTTGTTTTTATTTTCAAGTGTGATCGGCTATTCGATTTGATCTATATTTCTCCCGATTACCCTGGTGTTGATATGAGCAATAGGTATGCGCCAGAAATACTTATATAATATCTGTTATTCTTTTAGGATAATGACTCATATGAATTGTCGCAATGCGGGGGCATTTATAATGAACTTCAGGATGGACTATTTCCATCCATGGCTCTGGATTTATGAATCAGAATATTTTACCGTGCCATTCTGACTTTGAACAAAACATTTTTGAGTAATTTTCTGGAGAAAAATATAATATGTAATGTTTTATCTAAGTAAATTCTTAACGTATTTCACTTTTAGCTACTTCTTTTAAATTGCTAGACAGGGATGGTTCTGACACCACTGAAATACGATAATTCTTTTGAAAAATATTTGAAGGCAGAGTTTCTCCTTACCGTTGTTCCGGTGAACACTTCAATTTATTACAATTTCCAGGAATTCAATTTCTGAGTGTCTTTTATTTCTGAGTCACTTTCTCATTTATAGCTTCGTTATTTCATCAACATAACATTCCGCAAAAAATATTTGTGTATTCTTATCGAAGATTTGTTAAAAGGAAAAAGAATTTAAATGGAATTGTAATGAATTTTTGATTTATGAATTGATAACATCTTCGATGGAAGCAGCTCGCTCATATTTCATAGCGTTGTGGCCTTTGATTAACAATCCGTTCCGATCAAATTTATAACTTGATGTATTGCTAAGTTTATTCTCGCATCAAATCTTTTAATGGCTTCTGGAAGCTTCCCGGGAATGTTTTCCCTACGACTGGAGACTAAATTTTAAGAACTGCGTATCTCTCCTTATCAGACAAGGGGCTTTGTGTATCCTACCAGCTCCCGGGAAATCGTCTTGTTTTGGCAACATTTCGATGCAATATCTGGGCTCGTTTATTGCGCGACAATGTAAATCCGTGGAAATAGACCATAATCCAAGTTCTCCCTTCTATAGATGGCGTCGGCACGCGCTGTGTTATTCTGAAGCCCGAGTCCGATCGCGGAGTCGAACCTTTTCGAAAGTTGGCTCTCTCTCTCTCGCTCCCTTCAATCGATCGAAGGCTGCTCGGTTATAGAGCAGGTGTGTGTCGCGTGACTCGTCGGACGCGAGGTATCGGATAGATCACGGGAGGCAAGAGGTCTTTTCTGAGAGAATACCTTGCGCCGTAGTAATCCCTTTATGCGCTCTCCGGGGTTCGAATTAGTCATTGCCGCCCACTTCTTCTTTTTCTGTATCCGCGCCGAGGTCGACTACTCTTTGTGGATTGTGTGTCTACGCCATAATGCACTTAAGAGTGCTGTCGCCCGGCCGACGCAGCAGCCCGTTATGCATAGTCTCGCTCGGTCTGGAATCTCTTCAAATCCCGAGGCGGCGGTGGTCGTGCGAAGTCGTGGGCATCTAGCCGTCGCCCCCCTTATGCGTGGGGGTCGTCTTCCCTTCATCCCCTCCCTCTCGGAGCGCGAGCGGGCCTCGTAACTTGCGACCCCCTTCCCTCTCCCCCGTGCGTCTTCCTATCCTCAAAGGGTGAGCATGCGTGGACGATTTATAATGCTACTTCTATGCATTTATCAATCCGCGATCTAACTTTAGACCTCATTCCGTCGGTATCGCGTGGTAATGTCACGTGATTCTCGAGTACCAACGTCTCCCATTGTCTACCCTAAACGGAAGTATCAGATCGAATCTTTGAAAATGAATTTTACATTTTTAATATAGTTCCTCTTTTTTGGTTCAACGACTGGTTTTGAGTTCAATTTTCCTGGTGACTTGTCGCTCAAAATGTATCCGTTGCAGAATATTCATATAAAGGTTTAGAAATATAGAAAATATACCCGAAGTGGTGATATTATACTAATTATCTGTTAATTCAACCAGAGAATTGTTGACTGAGTAGTTATCACTATTATATCTCCGTCTCGAGATCTATCATGATAAAGCAGTCCGACTAAAGACCGAAGTCTGGTGTTAAACAGATAACTGGGAATTAATTGTTGAACTCGAACATGTACACTTGTATTTCACACTTAAGTTGTCACTCTGATTAAAGAATAAAGCCTAGTGTTAAGCAATTAACTTAATTTAGTATCGAATCGGAACAATTACACTCGTATGTTAAAACCTGTGTCCCTGATTTTCGGAACGATTTAGATAAACTCCGATTAATATGACTAGTATGTAGTTTGCGAAAGTATGTTTACCTCCATTCGGTCAAAATTAAAGGGAAGCGATCAAATGACGATGCCCTCGCAGTAATGGTTTGTTATTTCCCTCCTTCTCGGCACTAGCCGAGTATGTTGCGAGGTGAAAAAAATGTAGGAAACTGAGCGAAGAATTATGTTCCTCAGCGTTTAATCCGTATGAAATAGGTTTAAGAGACTTAGGAGGCAACGTTGAAATGAAATCATGGACCGACTTTCAGAAGAAGTTTCTTCCCCGTACATTTGGTTTTAGTTTCCTCCTGCTCTCCCTCCCCAACACACTTCTTCCCCAAACCCTCCCCCGGTTTCCCTCCGAGACCTCCCTGTTTACATCCTTTCGGTGGTATCGATTTTCAAATATGACCACGTTTGCTGGCGTATCACACGCACCGTCCCCTTCCATCTTCCTGGCACGTCTTTAAAGTAATGCAGATAACGGGTTAACTGCTTCTTTTTTCGCAGTGGTCTCAGTTCATCGGAACACGAGCTTTTTGATTAAGACTACCAATATATGGGAAACCATCCAATAGTTCAGTAGACGCAGTTTGTTAGTAATTCTATTTTTGCGTGACAATAAAGAATTTTTTGGTACATATTTTATTATATTAAATATATCGGTCATTTTCAAATTCTTTTTGGGTTCGGGATATAAAGTTAGCCAGTGTAACATAAATAAATGTTCAAGTTTCATTTTAATTTTTCTTTTAGTAATCTACTTTTCATATTTCAGAGTAGTATCCGGTGTTTTAGTAATCCCGTATTATTGGTGATTTTCGATGCTACGACACATCTCATGTATTCAAAAGCGATTCTCCTCCCGAGTTGTGCTCCTTCCTGCGACTTAATTGGTCG
Organism: Calopteryx splendens; assembly: GCA_002093875.1. Lineage (NCBI taxonomy): Eukaryota > Metazoa > Arthropoda > Insecta > Odonata > Calopterygidae > Calopteryx > Calopteryx splendens. Next base: position 546,202 of record LYUA01000436.1, read on the forward strand.
TTAAGATCTCTGGTTGACTGTTGAAGGTGGATTAATAATTTCCCATGCACTATCGGAGCATTATCTCGGCACCATTTCATTACTCTATTGATTTATGTCTCTTGGTTACCAAGCCAACATATTCCTCAATTCCAGACACAGGTGTTGAAGTCCTTCTTACATCTTTAATTATTGACTTAATAGTCAGCAATGTGGCCGGTATAATTTTTACCATCTGCCCACTTCATGTTGTTGGGGGATGTGCATGGGGTTTGAGGCACGCCCCCCCGGAGGATTCGTAAAAAAATTCCTCGCAGACATTTGAACGTCGAGAATGGAACAAAAATATAACATACGCATTGATAAAACCGGTTGCATGTACGCATTTACGAAAAAAACTTACTTCGACTGAATTGTAGATATAAGAGGTCGCGATTATGCCCCTCTTTTTCCCGGAGAGATAATCGATACTTTCCAATGAAATATGTAGAAATATGTCGCTATTCCCATGGAATCTCAAACATTTATAGAGGGAACTGATTACTTGGCATGAATTTCTATTGGAAGTCTTGCTATTTCCAGGGAGGCCTTTTTATCTAAAATAGCGTATGAAGTACTCTAATATTGGCATCCTTGGTTTTGGTTCTCTCTGTATTATTTTAATTAGCGCAGTGAGAGTAGGTCGAAAACATTAAACATGAAGGAATCTGAGTAAAAAAAATAAACGCAGACAAATAAATAATTTATCTACAGTTTAGAATCGGGTCCAGATTAAGCATACCAATAATACGTCACCATAGCAGGATATTATGGTTTCGGAAGCATTGACCACGCTAATTCATAAATTATCTCTTGCCGCCGGATTCCGCAAGATATGATGTGGATCGGTAAAATCAGAAAGGGGGTCTATCATCGGAAAATTAAAATCATTCATTCCAGTTCTTTTTTTCCGCATGAAATAAACGAACCATTTGACAAGTCAAAGTATAGGTAAGATTAGGGCATCGTATATCTCTCCCCGAAAGATGCCCATTTCACTACTGAACTTTAGATTTTCCCTCTTTGAGTCCCCGCGAAACCCTTCCGCTTTCACTCTCCTTGAAAAGTAAACGCGAGGGGAAGAATGGAGGGAAAACAAGGAGAGAAATGCACCTCCACTCCACGCCACGTGCAGTGGAGAGAGCTGAAAACGAGATCGCGCTCATGAAGTGCACTCGGGAGGAGAAAACTTTTCCTCGAGTGCTGCCCCCGCGTGCGTTGGCGCGCGCCCCCGTTTAAAAGATCCGAAAAACTCCTCGCGTCGTTCGATGGAATGACGCAGTCTTTTTTTTTAAGGGCCGAAGGGGGGAGGATTAGTGCGTGCGTTTACGGGCGCGTGGGTACCCATGTTGTGCGTAGGAGTGCACGGGGGTAGACGGACCTGTGAGGGGGGGGGGGGGGG
>LYUA01000436.1:550662-566993 GCA_002093875.1 Calopteryx splendens
TGGAAGTGTCGGATATCCATTAAATAAAACAAATTTTGTACTTTTCCACTAACAAATTTAATTTAATGGATACCTTGTATTGTAGTATATATATTGTAAATTTTGATGGTAATTGCGTGTACTTGTGTCGCAGTCGTGAAATAAGCTTAACCTATCCGACGATGGTGACTTTTAGTAAACTTCCGAATGTCCCTCTCCTCTTATGACCAATCATAATTGCGGAACGGATAAGGACATTTGGTACAGCTAAGAGTTTGGTTAAAGATGGAAATTTGAGACAGTGTGTGACTTGCAGGAGTAGGTGCCAAAAAATCATTTGACATCATATGGACAGCCCGCTATTAATTAAAAACACCAGCGTAATAGAGAGCTCCAGGATTTCGATAAATTGGAAACGACTAATGATATTGCTGAAGGTAATAATTCCGTTTCCCATTCATGGCAATTTATAATTCATCTTCTAATAACTCTTTATTGTAATGATGATCGGAAAGAGCATCTCATGTGGTAACACGAAACGTTGCAAGATTTCTGAATGTTTTCCGAGCACTCTAGAAATACGTTATCACTTCCGAGTGGCCAGTTTAATGCTCATTGAGAAATGCCTGTTTTATAGTAATGCGACGCGCGAGATCTTATGAGTCATCCGTGAGAAGGTGGAACGGAAGAATTCAGGTATCGCCGCTGCTGAGAGTGGCGGAAGTCATGCGAGCAGAGAGGCATTTTCGTCCAGGCGAAAAAAATGTCGCGTAGGCATCCTGCGCCGCGGCGGCGACTTGCTCGGAATAGCCACCTGTGCCAGAGGCCGGTGCCATCTTCCCCCATAAATATGTAGGTACTCTCGGTGCTGGGTTCGCCGTAAAATACTTCCTCGGTCCCTGAACAGAGCCAGCGAAATCATTTAAATATATGCTACAATGTTACTTAGAATGCATAACAGAATTTTCATGTTATCATTTGTTTATATCTGACCTTTTCCTTTAAAAAATTACCTTTCACAATATAAGTAAATAGATGATGCTTTCTTTGCTCTACGCAGAACATTTCAATTTTTTTAACCTGGGTTTCGACTAATCAAGTTAAGCCAAGTAAATCTCCTCTTACTTTCAACTACAGCATTATTTCTATGCCTCTGAATCGTGCATCATCGATTAAGGACCTTGGCACATTAACACATCACAAGCTAAATTCCTCGGAACATATCTACGTAGTTAAGAGCAAAGCTATGTCTTTCTTAGGTTTCCTGTATCGCTTCATAGAAATCAGAGATCCCCGAGCGCTACAATCTTATTTTTCAATTATTATCCTTCCATTTAATCCGCATTGTTCCCTCATATGGTCGAAGGCCGGCTCCATCTAATCTTACATCTCTTAAAAGTGTAACTAATTTTTTCGGTAAAATAGTGAAACTCAAAGAGTCACTCATTTCCGCCATATGTCCACTGATACCATTCTATCATCACTCTCCGTCTAGTGAATCACAGACTCAAATCTGATATAAAATTCATTCGTAGCTCTCTTAACTCCATCACCGACTGTCCTGATCTGCTTTCTCTCATCAACTTCAGAGTTCCATCACGACCTACCCCAGCGCTTTCCTCACGCCCATTCCTAGTTTATCTCTCACCAAACGTTCTATTTTCTTCCGCCTCCCCTCTCCACTAAATTCTCTTCTTGACAGCATTGATCCATTTGCACTATCTCTAACCACGTTTACCGAACTATCTCAAGCTCATCTCTCCGAAAAATATCCCCCCCCTCTGCCGTCTCCATTTCTATCCTTTTTGCCGATATTTTTTTGATTTTGTTCTTCTTGATGCTTTCATGCATGTGTCTTTTAATATATGTTGTTATGTGACTTGTTTTAATTGACAATATTGCTGTCTGTGGATAATTTTCTAGGTAATGAATAAAAAAATTAAGTAGCTAGCTAATAAATAAAATAAATAATTAACCATAATATTCCTGATTAGTAAAGGAAAATCAGCCAAATATGTAATTGAACTTTTTCACGAAAGATAAGACGGCACAGACGCTTCTTATTAAAATTACTGTCTTATTACTGTCCACAGTTAAGCTGTATTTCAGTATCTACCAGCTGTCGACCGAATTATTAGACAAAACCCGGATTAGAATTTTTTTGTTTAACTGTGCAAGGTGTGCCAACTGTGCCATTTCCTTGTGCAATGCAGTTCCACAAATTGAAGCCTGATTAAGGTCAATTATTTTCCAAAAAAATAGTTTCCCGATCACTTTCCTCCGCCGGACTTTCATGGCGTTCGCTTTGGTCCAGCGCTCTTCAAATAAACTGGCACTTATGCTAGCTGCCTTTCGTCGAGGAACTCGAACCTTTCCCCCATCTCCTAGATCTTTCTAGACTCTATCCTTGACTTGAGCGTAAACGTCTGCTTAAAATGTCTCTCATGGGGCTCGAGCACGCGAAATCGAGGCTGAGTGACCGAGCAGCGAGACCACACATCCTGTTGCCTACACACACACACGTTCACGTTCTTGACAATGGGCCGTATATTCTCCACCAAATGGGCGTGTCGACAATGGCGTTGATTCGTATTTGTCGCGGAATCCATTATGTCAAGCCCTTGGCGCCTGCATCTTCACAGTTTAGTTGGGTGATAAATCATGTAGAATGGAATTTTCTGCGGAGTTGATAATCGTGAATCGGTTTATATCTTGATTTTCGAAGGTGTTATCCGCTGGTCCCAACAGGCAATTATGTTCGGTGTTACAGTCCACGCTCTTAATAAGGCGCCGTCCTTAAATGACGTCACGCTCTTTCGGTCGTTTTTCACCCTATTGTCATGCGAAGGGCGATCCCCTTAAAATGACGTCACATTTCACCCATAAGCACCTCCCCACTTGATAATTTGGCAGGAAATTCTTAGCGCCTTAGCGCGATGGTTGAAATTCTTTTTCCGGGCTGCACGGCGCCGATTAGACATTAGAGTGTAAACCTTTCTCCGAAGAGAATTTAGAGAGAAAAAAGTCCTCGATGAACAACGTATGCGGAGGAGGATGGACTGTAAAACATTCTAATCGCTTACCATAATGAACTTAATGGTGTCAGGCGTGACTTCGTAGAAGTTATGGATATCCTTCATGAAAAAAACCACTTTTTAGTTTCTACAGGTTTATTAGAGGTATGTTGCACATGCCTCCATTAAAATTGTGGAAACTACAAAGCTTTTTTCCCCTATGGAAACTTTTACCATAATACCGAGCTTATTGTTACGTCAACTCTGAGATGGTATCGACAATTTCGGGTCCATTTGATTCCACGGGAGAGAAACAGTGATTTATTGATTTTTTTGTTGTCATTAATGACATCAAGGATAAAAAACCCCACCTAGTCCTTTCCTCTCGTTACCAAACCCCTCTTCTTCCCCTCAAAGTGCGTGAGGTAATTTATGAGCGGTGCTCAAAAATTTCGTCCCGTTTTTATATTTCAATATTTTAATAAATGGCATGCTATAAGCGGAAGCCATATAATCCGATCCCAGGTCGAATGCGGCGGAGTAATCTAATCGAATTCGTGAGTAATTATATCAGCGGGAGGAAATGAAACACTCAGTCACGAACATAAAATTGCTACAGTATCTTCGTCTAAGAGGGCGCAGTGATTGTTGGATGGAATCGGATGGTTGGGTGTCAACTGTTATGGGCCAACTTTGGGGTTGAAATTCCTGGTGACGGTGACTTTTTTAACATTTTTTCCTGGTATATTTTCGTGGAGAGAGTACTTCAAAAAGAGATCCATCCTCTTTCGGCGAGAAATTAAACAGTGCGACTTAGCGGTTTTGTGCGTTTTGAGCAACGGGGGTGAGTAGTAATGGAGAAGTATCTCCAGTATTCTTTACACCAATCTTTGTGCGTGTTCATAACACTACTTACTGAGTGCGTGCGGATATGACGATGCTTTTAATTGGCAGTGATCACCTCCACGTATTTGGAGAAGCTGTTTACCTTTTAACCGAGGAAAACCCCAGGAGGGTCGATGGTACACATCTCGCAGGTGTTTTCTACTGCAGTCGGGGCTGCATTTTGTGTTGGATAGGTATACACGCTTTGGTATTACGCTCGACTCGAAGTATCACGCATTGCTCTTACTCTTGCCTTTACCTAGTATATCCAGTTATTGAACGTGTGGAGTAACATTTAAACTGGGTACACTAATAATGCATTTTCGCCTTCGTGCGGCACATTTAACGAGCTTATTTGTCCCTTAGACGGCCTAATTTCTAATTCTAAGTGGCATATGAAATGAAAATATAATGCGTGCGACGAAAAATACGAGTCCATTCGTAGTGTAAGAGTCTAGCTGAATTCAAGAATAAAAGATTATGAAAACAATACGAAATTATAATAGCATAGAAATATAATTTTTTGAACTTGAAAAATAAATAATTTTACAATTTAATATTCAAGTTTACTACTTGCATGATACTACACATAATGTTATTTCATTATTATGTTTCATTTCCGAGTGATCGAAATTGGGTATCGTGTTAAGGTTGAGTTGGCCTCTCTCAGGATTCTTTGGAGTAGGAGGATTCTTTCTTCTCAGAAGTAGCAGGATTCTTTCTTCTCAGGAGTCTTTGGACCCTGCGTGTACGTGTGCCTGTAAGTGTGCGGTGCTGAGAGAATGTTGATCAGTCAAACACACGGTCTTGAGGGAGTTGACCTAATTCGATATTAAGTTTTCGGAAATATGAGATTAAATATTTTGCGTAATATTTGTAGCGGTAAGAGATTGAATTTGCCTCAAAGCTACAGCTTCCTGTCATTGTCATATTTCATTTTTTTTCCTGAAACACCCATTTACTAAACCTTTTACTTTGCACCATCTCAAGTAAGTCGGATTTCGTCGAATGGCAGGGATTCCATATTACGCTACCATACCTAAGAGCAGGCCTAACGAGAGACGAATATGTGCGAATAACAGTAGACAGTAGTGAAATTATTCGTGAGATTTATTTTCAATTTTTGTCGGCAATAATTATTTTCTCTCCTCCGTCAAGCGGGGGTCAGGGATTAAATGCATCCTCCCCCTGTTTCCTGTTCCGTTGTACGTGGTTACGTTAATCGGGAAGAGTAGTTTTTTTAACAAATGAATGGGTGAATGAGTATGTGACCACGATGGTCGCTGACGTTGCCGCGCGGGATGTGCGGTGATATAACAGGAAATATTTGGGAGGTATTAGCTTACCTCACGCCTAAGTTGGGCGTGCGTTGGAATTTTTCATCTTGTCCGGTCGTAGAGCCCGCGTTCGCCATAATCCGCGTCCCGCGGAAAAAAAACGCCACCCATCTCTGTCAGAGACGCGCGAATGTTGCGTGTGCTTTGGCTCTCTGCCTCGTGGTGGCCTTTTGGTTCCTGTTCGGTCTCGACGCTCGGACGGGTACTGGAATCCGACGCGCAATAGTTCGAACCCCGCCAAGGGCACGGGATGCACGAGCCCCATTCCCTCCCGGGAGCGGTGCCATTTCTTCCCGATACGTCATCGCAGGAAGCGCATTCATTTATCTCTCGAGAGGCAGTTCATCACGCAAGATTAACGTGGAGTCAAGGATGTGACCGAGGAAGATTAAGATGAAATGAGGAATCGCTCCCCCTCCCCGCCTTGAGTCTTCCCTTTTTTTATTTCTCCCTTTTCTCTCGCATGGGGGAGGGGACTGCTCAGATGATGTCACCATAATATATTGTCGTGTTGCCGCCAGAATGGTGATTTAGGCTGTTGGCGATGTTTTCGGCTCGAACCATTCCGTCAAGGAATTTAAAACACGAATCTCAAAAATCTCGCATGCGGAACCTATCTGTCAAAAATTGTATTTGAGAGTTTGTTAAAGCATTGGTTACTTGAGTGATGCGGATGCGATTTAATTGATGATGTGTGCATGCTTAGTTCATTCTCCAATCTAGCAACCGTTGAGGATTACCCTTTTTTATTCTCTTTGTTTACATTCAACGATTCGAGGCTTCACATGGGCCTATTTAAGAGGCTACTATGGTGGCTAATTTTATGAAATGCCCAAAACTATGATAGCCGTTGGAATATTTTTAATATCAACCATTCTATTAAGATGATGAGGAGTGACCCGATTAATTCCCAAATTTGGGGACCCACCCAAATCCAAAAACCATAAACATTTAAATAGAAGACTATATTCGAGGTCCCATTTAGCTCCAGATGGCAACGAATGTCTTACTACAAGTAAGAGTAATTGCTTTTTCCCTAATTTTCATGAACTAAATGTCATAACCATTATTGCATGGGAAATAACTAGGTAAAATCGTGGTGACTGCTATGCGATAAACACAGCGGCGCGATGTTTTCACTATCAATCACCATCATGGGCGCATGTTAATAGTGTTTCTCTATGGAAAGATCAATTTATGTAATTAGACTTTGAACCCATGTCTCCCAATTCCTCGTCGGAATTCTATCAGTCAGGTATATCATCAGATATTCTATTTGCAACGACTAACGGACATCCCAACGGAGATCCCAGCTTAAATCCTAATCTAATTAAATCACTGTCCTATCGCGGATATCCACCCTTATGTGCATCAAAAGGCCACTAAACAATTTGAGATTTAAAAGTATGTAAATACAGGTGAGTTTCTTAAATACTTGAGGAAATCGACATATGCCTTACCTGCTGACTACAAGGAATAGCATGTATAATGCTACTCTCGAACCACAATATGTGCTGATCGTGCTCTCACTTGCCTAATTCCTAAGCATCTTTTCTCCCAACACCATCAAAATCCACCATACTCTCCCCCCCGGTGTAAGCAAAATTTTATAAGAGAAAATTATTATGGGTGCAATAGGTGAATCTGTGGGCAATTTTCTTTTTCGTTGTTATGTGTTGGAAATCATGATTTGGTAGAAACCGTCCGTTTTCTATTCTAATTCATTATCTCTAATTCATATTGTTTTCTTGCATTTAAGTCTTATAAGACCTGTATCATTTAGTTCTTCCTTGCCCCACGTAGGCTCTTCTTGCTCGGTTTTCCCTCCGTGTATATCTTCAGAAACTACTGCCTCTTAAAACTCAAAAGTGTATATCCATTATATTTATATAATTCTATTCATGTATACTTTTAAGATTACATTGACTTATTATTTATTTAATCTATTTCCTTTCTTGTTAGTTTATTTCTTCTTCTTATCAATGTGTTTTATAGGTTATTGCTGACACCTCCTCTACAGAGATCTTATGCATTAGTTACTTAAGCTGCCTATTTCGTCTTCGGCATATTTTATTTCTGTTGCTTACAACCCTCTAGGTACATAATTATTATTTTCTGGCTCTTTGAAAATCATTTTCCATAGTTTGTTCAAGCTCAACGCAAATTTGTCGACCCATTTGCAGTCTTATAACATCTAAATGAGCACAGGCAGTTGTAGAAATTTTTTCTACCCCTTCTAAGGTTTTTTGCCATAATCACACATATGCAGCAGGACCTTAATTCCAATAAAAAGAAAACAGCACGCTTGGTACAACTTGTGGCTTTTTTGTGTAAAACATTGTTACTTAGGCTTGAGAATGGATTTTAAGTGATTTAGGTAGCTAATCGGCTTATAGTCGTTTTTATTCAGAAACATTTATTGAAGAAGGAAGTGTAATTCAAATGAGTTCTTTTAATTTTCTCATGAGTATATTTACTTGTTATTTTTTTGTGCTATTTAATATAATAAAACTTCCCTCACTGCATATTATCAACTGCTATATCCAGGCATCTGCAATCAAAATGTCTATTTCTTTTGAAACGAAGCAACTACGTACATTTTTATGATTTTAGATAATGTAAACGTGATAATTCATTTTGTCCATAAACAACTGCTTAGGCATTTCCTGATTATTGTAACTCGGAAAATTATCCTTCTGTTGATGATAGAATCAAGGAAATCCAAGATTATACCTTTTTACTTTTCATATAGCAATAAATGAGTAAATAGGGAGACAACTGCTCTTAGATAATATGAAACCCTTTACATGATTCACACGAGGTTATTTATAGCAAAGATTACCTACTATAAAATCAGATACTTTTTTCTCCAAAATAATAACGCTCCGACCGAACATTCGTGCGATCAGTAGAAAGATGGGAATAGTGTCGATACCATAAATGTGAAACAAATAAGATTTGTGTGAGAATACAGCAGATGATGAAAACGTTACCCGAGAGGTCATCATTTTTTACTAAATTTTATTATCTATAACGCTAAATAAACGTTAAATTTTAGTGATGGCGCTATTTTTTTCAGACCCATTGCGTGTATCGAAGATGGTCGACTTCGATGTGATTATCAATAGTTGGAGTCGTATCTATTAAATAACCGGTGTCTGACTGAATTTCGAACACTTCTTTTCCGACCTAGACACCCTGATTTTAATTTTTCCCTCAGCGTCAGGATATTAAACCTAACTGCAGTGAGCTTTTTAAAGGCATTTAGCTTTATGAGTTCGTTTTTCGCTATAAGCGGTGTACCATGCAGATGGAGGTTTCAGACGGGGACTATGACACTTATTGGTGGACTTCTTAAACACTTTTGCATAAAATAATCATAATATAGCAAACACCGTCCTCATCTCCTCATTGTTTTAAACCATCTTCAGTACAATAATTCATGAATGAGATTTACGACCTCGGCGGATTATTTATTTCGTCTTGAACTCGAAGTCGAGAGGTCGTCATACTAAAAGAGCCATGCCATACTTCATTAAAACATTTTTTTCTAATTCGCGAATCATCCTCGATGGGTTGGTGCACCTCCGGCGGCACGGTTCCCTTATTGCATTTCTTCCGACATCGTAGAACGGGTGTAAACCGGCTTCGGATAGAGGGAGGGAGCAAGTAGCGCCATCAGGGGCGTTTCCTCGCCAAACGCTCGTGCCTCGCGCGAAGCAAATTGAAAGCGACTCCGGGGGAACTCGATACATTTGTACTTGGAGATAGGCATTTCCCTGGATTGCTCCTGAGGGGACAATGGCGACGATGGTGCTGATGCCTCTTTTGTTTGAGCACGGCAGCAAAAAAAAAGTTTCCCTCCAGCGTGAGGAGTAGGGACTGCGGGGTTTAGGGAGTGACTAGGAGGAAGAGGGAGGTAACGAGAGGGAGAAAGGGAAAGAGAGAGAGAGAGGAGGGAATTACAACGGAAAGAGAGGAGGCGGACTCCCGACCTTTCTGCCATTCATTTCCGTCCTCGTCGTGCCCTACCGCCCCCTCCGCCGACACAATCAAGACCACGTCACCCATTCGCGAGGGCAGTATCTCTCCCGCTCCTCTCTGCAGGCACTCGAGCGGCGAGAGACGGAGTGAATGAGGAAGGAGGGAGAGAGAGAGAGACAATGAAAGGCGAACGAGGACTCGCGAGTCTGGAGAGGGAGTGGAGGGAGATGGGAAGAATAGTTATGCAGGGAAAGAGGGTGGGAGAGAGTTTTCTTCCTCAGTTGCACATTGCCATTCCACCCCAGCCCTCACCTCGCTTCCTTTCCCAGCTGTCCGATTGATCGGAGACCGGGGCGAGATGCGCCTCTGACGTCAAAAAGGCAAGCCCACCCTCTCTTACTTAAGCCTCCCCCACCGCATTTTCCCTCCCCTCGCCCCTCTCGTTTCTGAGTACAACACCCCTCCATCACCTTGCCTATTTCCTCCGGCGTCCATTCCTCACCCTACCTCCTCCTACAGGTCCCCCCTCTCCGAATCCACACCCATACCCCCCACCCCCCATCGAACCCGACCTCATCTACGCCCCCTTTCGTAGTGCTTCCTTATCTCCTATTACGTCACCCTCGAGCATCGTCTTTCTTCCTCTCTTTCTCCGCCTCGTCCATCATATCAAGGCTTCTCAAGAACCGCCCGGGTCGCAGCGCCCCCCCGACGAGCAGTCAGTCTATCCTCACCAAGTCCGCTGTCCACAGCGTATCCTTGCTAGTGCCGCTATTTCAGCATTTTCTCCGCCAGATTAGACGCTCATTTTTGTTTCAGATAGAGACCTATTAGCGGATTAGGCACGATGTTAAGGCCCTATATCAGCATTTAAGAGGTGGCCTCGATGAGAGTCCCATACGTATTACCATCGTTCCCATGTTATGCTCTTCAAACTCTTGCATAATAAAATATATGCCAATTAGTTTTATTTTAGTCATTGAAATTATTGTTACTTCAATCCGAAGGTTGTTTCTGAAAATTGAAGTTAGAAGTCACCCCGAACCGCAAGGAGTCCTAAATTCACTCTCTTTCAGGGTAGGTGTTCCTTTCAGGCAGCTCGAGTAACCAGATAATCCTACCGCTTGTAATTTAGATGTGTTCACTCAAACTCATCACCAAGCGCTGTTTGTGAAGTACTTATTTTCAAGTGTCGAAACGCTTACCACGCTGCTTTATGTTCAACTATTTAAATTATACTTGAATATACACGGAGCATTACTATATAATGCATTTAAAAAAGGCTTAGCCAAGTTTTGTTTCTGGAGCTTTCTATATTTTCTCTAACCTCTCGACATTGATCACTGCAAAACGGCAGTAATTCGTGTAATTTCTTTCTAACTTCTACTACTCTTGGTGTGGGGAGAGGTTTTAACGCAAAACTCTCCTCTCATGATATTGCCATTGCTGTTAAGTAGAGTTTTTTGGTTCGTCTTTTGGCGAACCTATAGTAAAGAAGTTCCCTTCTGAATAATCTGTAGCTATACATACAGTGACAGGCTTTCACTATCCTGGAGCCGTGAAAGCGGGTTGTACTCTACATCATCTTACCCTGCAAGCCATCGTGTAGGCTTATGGCAGAAAGTGTTAAGTCACCAACCATTAATGTTATCGAGTATTATTGTAAAGCCTCATCAGTTAACTTTCTGGAAATCCAAGCTGTCGTGCGTGCTTCTTAATATTGTGGTCACGAATTGTGCGAGGGAAAAATGATTCCTTATATCGATTTGTTGGGCAGTTAATCTCTCTCAAATTCCCGTCCTGGTTTCGCCCAACAATGTAATGTGGAGCTAAAGTTATTCCCTCCGTTTCAGCGTTAAACTGAATATTATCTATCTAGCAGTGTGCATGTAATCTTAGCGTATCCAGTGGCTTCCAATCAAGACTATCCAATAAAAATGTGATACACTGTTCGTCTCTAACAATTCTTCTCGAAACGGGGAGCTTTTCTCTGTATCCTGTTCAATTCCGAGGTTAGATCCTTCTGCGCAAGGTTCCAAACACTCAAAGTTTATTCAAGATGGTCTAACCAGCGCGAAACAAAACCTCTTTTTAACTTTTTCATTTGAATATTTTCCCACTAAGCGTTTGATGAACCCAACTTTCTTCAATTCAGATCCGCAGATTGTCCCTTGCTTATCCCTTGTATAAATACCTAGTCCGAACTAAACTGACTCTCTGGTATTTTGCTTGATCCGCTATTCTTATGTCCACCCCACTGAGTCTGTAGGTGTTAGGGTGGATGGATTATAGAAGGATAAATCTTTCTTCAGACCATTTACCTTCCATAATAGCGCCATATTTCAGCTTCAAATAATTTGGGAAACATCTGATGTTTGCCATCGTCATCAGAAAGTAGAGGGATTACTTTTGACCAACGTCGTGATACAATTGAAGCTACCCCATGCTAATGAAAATCATGACCACGGGTCATGTTCATCTGTCCACGGAATCGAACGCGAATTGTTGCCCGATTGACCACCTGCCTCCAACCTAGTCCTCCCCCCAGGCTTTCCCAGGAATTTTGTAAAATCGTTGCGTGCCTAAAATGATATCTCAGAAAATCCACGACGCATCTTTCTAGGAAGCACTGCCTTTTTTAATTTGTAAAAAAGAATGCCGTTTCAAGAAAATGCGTTCGTAGAAGTTTCACTGTGTCCCTAAGGTATTCTTTCACAATATTTTTTTTAATGCTTCCTACTAAATATATTTACATGTAATGAGATAAGTGCTTACTCTTGCGAAAACCTACGGTTTGTGCCCTATCGAGGACAGTGAAACAGTTTATTTTTCATTAACGTACCTTGAAATTGGTTTTACTGTCCTTTGGTGCCTGGGGAGGCCAGTGCAATGCTGTACTCAATGGTGCCAGTAAGAGCTGGTGGAGTTGATTAAGGGCAGTCATAAATCAGGCGCTGACGTTCACCAACTCTCCAAGGAAAGCGTTCTGTACTCACCCCATCACGCGCACCTCACTTTATTTACTCCGCAACAGACAAATAGGATCCAAAACACCACTGAGTAGTACCAAAGAGACGCACTCGTGATATTCGTAAACACTCAGAAATCGAGTCATTTTCCGAAGGTACTAAAGAAAACTAAGTGCTCAATATTTTATGCATCTGGATTCGAAGCCATGCTATAGGGGCATCATTCCAATAAAACAGAAAATCTCCTTCGTATCTACATCTGAATGTTCATGTCCAATTCACATTGTTTATGGATACTATTCCTCATGCGTGCAAGAGCATTGCAAGGTACTTCAGTGAGTTTTTCAGTCGTCCTCAGAGTTAACTTTGCACATAACTGACTTAACGTCTAACTCGAACTCACGGGTTGGGACTCCACTGCATGGACACGGCCATTGACGGGTTGTTTGATTTTGATTTCCTTGAATAGAAATTTCACGGTGAGGAGCATGTACTATTCATGTCTCATGCGTGGTTCATGTCTACCTTCGGAGACGTGAACCTTTGCTGTTTCTTTCGAAGCGATTTAAAAAATCTGTTCTCCCTGGTACTTCGTATTCGTTGTCAATCGCTTGTTTTCAAATGCGTGTCGAAACGTCTGACTATTTGTGTTGTAATCATATGCATTTAGAATTTTTTACTCTGGCTACAATTTTTAGATCTTATTCGTTTTTCCCAATGAATTTGTTAGATATGCACCCACGCGTTTTCTTTCATTGTTTCATAAAAAAACGCTATTTCTCCTTTCAATTTTTCACTCCTATTATTTTGTAATAGGTTTATTCATAAATGTTTTTATTTGTCATTTGGAGGAATATCGGGTGACACTGATGACACTACCTACGAATTCTAGTTTCGACATCGACAATGAATGCACGCTTTTGGCCTTCCTCTTGGGTAATCTAGTGACAAACCGAGACTTATAAGGTTTCCGGAGGCAACACAGCTCAAAGGTGGAAAAAAACGTATTTAATTTTAAAATGTTTATTTTGTTTTATAAAAATGTTTAGTTTTTATGTGTCAGGCCTGTTTAAATAATTATATCGCTATTGATCATCGTAATAGTAATAATTAATATCATATGATTTCTGCTAGCTTTCTGTCTCTCATACTTTAGCAAGTGCTTTTTAATATGCAAAGCCGATATTGAATAATAGAGCTCTAACCTAGAGGCAGGAGTGAAGGGAGGGAGCAGAGGGTAGGCTGCATACCTATATTGAAAGATCCATGACACCGCATATCCCCAAAATGTATTTAGGTAATATTATGTAATTTCATTCGGCACAGCGAAGGTACTTTAATTTGAAAGTGTTTGTAACAATTTTTGAAGAATATTTTTTCCAACTTTCATTGCCTTTGAAATACTTAACTAAATTGCGGACATACTTTGAGGGGGGGAGGTCGGACATCCTCTGCACTACCCTCAATCCCTCAGTTCACGGCCGCCGCCATTCGGAACTCCGTGTTACTTCTAAAAGCATTGTTCTTTTTTGTATCTGCATTCACTTATTTGGCGTCTTCGGTGCACTGCAACTGCCGTAGGATCTGTGCATCTTATATCCGCATCTTCTTCTACCTCAGCTCCCGCGCGCCCTGACTGACCTCCTTCATGCGCTATTGTTTCTCGGTGGCGTCTTTGATTTATTGATAAATTCTGCAGATACTGCATGGGCTTGTGTTAGTCCCAAGGCGAGCGTTTTATCTTTGCCTTATTTGCCTCATCATCCTAAGAATGATATGCGTCATCACTCGAAAGATATCGTTGATGGCGCCATCCGATTCATATCTCACCCCATTTCCCCCATCGGGTCTGCATCTCAGATTTGGAACGCCTATTTAGACTTTCTTTCGTTGCTTCCTTATCTAAATGACATCGCATCGAAAAATAAGCGCTTTTATTTTTTTTGCGCTTAATATTACTATTTGTGTTTCATTTAATAGCGCGAAATTGTTTGTAACGTTCGTACAGGATTGTTTAAGCTGAAGCTAAGTGCATGTTTCGATTTGGAAGTGAATTAATTATATTCGATAAGCCCAAAAATATAGTGGAATGATAAACGAGTCGGTAACCATGAGCATTAATTAACTATTGAGTGAATAACTCATAAATGGAAGCTCTTGATTAGCGTCAGAGGAATGAAATTAATTTCGCTTCACTCGAGGGAAAGGGATTTTTTACCTTCTCATCAGCAAAGATGTTTAACCTATGCGCTTTTGCTTACGACGTAAATGGTAGTAGTTTTTATTCAGTGAAATCAACAGAATAGAAAAATGGGAGCTAATGTGGTTGCATTTTGGATTTAGGGCTGCCGAAAACTATTTTATGATTTAATCGTGAATTAAATGGATTCGTGATTGAGGTGAAATCATGATGTAAGGTAAAATTATATTGTGTATGGTTCCATACGTACCGTAACGATTGAGGATATGGCTGTCGAAGATTGATATAATTTTTTTTCAATCCTCCGTGGTTCCCAAAATGTTTTGGTTCGTGCCTCCCTTGTTGATGGAGAGCTAATGTAAACTGTCTTGGCGGAAGCGGAACAGCCTCTACCGCTGGATATCCACTGCCTATAACACTATGTGAATTACTTCTCAAACAGGGCGGATTAAATTGCGAAAATAATGTATTCTCCTTGTGCCCTTCAAGTAATTCACCACTTGCGTACTTCATCTTTAAATGTAAAGCAATTAAATAATTTTTCTTGCGATCTGATGAAGGATTCCTTTGAGCGTACGCACTTTAGGGTGTGTAATTCTTGGTGTCTTGGTAAGTCTTTGGTGTTCTCACCTTTAATTTTATCCCGTGGAGAGTTCACCGCCGAGGAAACCTCTTGTCCATTGGATATAAATTTAATAATCGTTCGACCCTCTGACTCAGCGTGGCGTTCCGTTGAATTTTCCATGTCTCCCCGCATGAATTATTCGGATACCGCAATAAAAGTCCTCCCTCTGTGTTTACGTTTCGCGGAACATCCCGGAAGGGCTTTCCCAAGAAGAGCAACAACCCGACCTCTCCTCCCCTTCCACGCAACCTCACCCACACCACCACCCCGGCAATTCCCTTCACTTCCGGCAATTACTCTCGTGGTATTTGCGTCGGGGATGTTTCCGATACAGCCAGGGGATCGGTTTCTTCGCGGGTGGCCGGCAAGATCTCTCTGAGCAGCAGCACGCCGAAGACAATGGTAGGGATGAGAAAATCAGTTCTTTTTTAAATACAGGCATTGGCAAATCCGGCTCAGTGTCACCTAACTCAGTGATGATTAAGACTAAGTACTAGGGCTTGTATGAGACACCAAATTTGCACCTAATTCCAATTATTTTACCAATTTAGTTTTATTATGTGGTGTTTAAATAGCTAAAAATATAACTCGGTTACGGTAAAAGATTGGTGTAGTGTTATATTAATCAATTTTTCATTTGAAACCAATTATTGCATCTAAGTTACATTAATTATTATACTCTGTACTCTTGATGTTGACTAACGGCGCTTATTATTTTATTTTAATGAACTGTGTAGATTCAGGTGTGATGTTGTGGAGGGCGAACATGAAAGTCTGATGATTTACCAATCTAACTTTATTTTAACGCTGTTATAGTAATATATTCAATGGTAGGAAATGCAGTGTAAATCATTACAAATAAACGTATTATAAATCTCCTGGCCGAGGTAGAATCCAAAACTCACTGCTATATTCTCAGTGTTTCGTCCCATTCTGCCCCTCCTTTTAGCTAAAACAGAATTGAAACCCTTCTAAGCATATGACTGGAAAGCTAGGTATGTAAACGATTAACAAATAAGCAACGTCAGTCGTACGAAGGCTTCCATCCGCGATAATTGAACTTGTAAAACGACTTTGCGGCAAATATTTCGGTATCGAAATATGTTAGGTGTAATTTTATTGCCACTTTTACCACGTATAAGTTATGAATAAGGACAATGGTATTGGCTTATTCTAGTTCTCGTACAACAAATGTTTCGCACTGTTTTTTTAGAACCAACTGAAATTATTTTTATAAAAAAACTGAATTGTAATGAATGCACTCTTTCGAAAGAGACTTGAGCAAGAGTGACTTGGAATTATTCCTTGCGACCGATCTCACGCTGGTCTTCCTTCTCG
>LYUA01000436.1:567061-590810 GCA_002093875.1 Calopteryx splendens
AGAGCTCACCCTGTACTAAGCCCAACGGCATGTGAAATTCACACATAAGGGTAGGGTTGCCATTTCCTTTCCCTGTGATTTCCCAGGATGGCCTGGTACCCGAAAAATGGTACACCGGTTGGGTGAAGCTGAGGGTGCCTAGAGAGGTCACCCGGAATCGAACCCGGGCCCTCCGGTCAGCAGCCCACGCTCTAACCACTGGACTACCACGCACCAGTGAAGTAGATTCCGTAGAAAAATACATTAACATTTATATTTCCCTAAAGATGCTAATGTATATAAATATGTGGTGAATGCGTGAATTCACGGGTTATCCAAAAAGATAGCATGTATGTGGTGTCCCGTGAAGTACCCTTTATTCACACTGGATACTGGATTTCATCAGTGCATCTCCGAAAGAGACCGAGCTGTCAACGTTAAATAATGGAATCAAAAGACAGACTAATCATCCACGTAAAATTCATTGAGATGAAATATGAAGACTCCAGCATGGACAGATTTAAACTCTTTCTCCACTCGTGCGTTTCGCGATACAACAACAGAAGTTTTAATTAACATCCCGACAAAATTGATCGAAGTACCTTTTTTGTAATATGACATGCCTATTGTGAATAGGTCAAGTCCACCGGAATATATAAGACGGAGGATGGTGTCCTAACCCCTCTGCCTCACGCCCAGGGACACGTAGTCCTAATTTTTTTGTTAGCACGGCTTTCGAATTAATGTAATTTGTTTTGTAATACAATGCATTTTAAACATGCCACCCGCAATGTGGCTACTGACAATAATTTCTTAAACTTAAAAAGTAAATGAAAATTCTGGAAACCGGGTATATTTTTTGTTGAATTTAAATGTTGGTATTTATTATTTACATCCCTTCCTAACTAACAAATGGCTAATCAGTCCTTAAAAAATTCCGTTCTCTTGGTTACTGAAAAAAGAACGAATTTTTATTAGAATCTGAAAATTAAAAAGATCGAAGATATTGTTTTCTCGTATTAGACAAAACGATTTTTAATTGCGAGTATTTGGAAAATGATACTCGCGGAATATTTCCGTAGCAGATATCCTCATTTCTTGAGCATGTAATTCATTGGCATTTACGAGCCGCAGGTGGAGCATAATAGTAGAAAATATCTTAGCGTTGAATCACTCTGGATCGCCTTTCACTCTCTCGTTTTTAGCTCTTTCCGCCCGCTAAGGATTGAGATGTGTAATCCTTGCCACAGGACCGCCCGGCACCGTGAAAAGCTTCGCAAAAAAGCTCCAACTAGCGCAAAAAATTCCGACATTAAAGGCGGCAGCCGTGTCAAGGATTTCGACTCCACTGGCCTTCCGATCTATTAGGCACCTATAAGTTGTGCGGTAACTTTAAATTACTATTTGATAGTCGTTCAAAGGAAAGGTTAAAATTTCGCACAAGAACCTGTTGATATCTCCATTATGTAAAATAAAATGGGCGCCGATTCCTTGAAATTTGTGCCTGTAAAATAATTCTCAATTTCGTAAAATACTCCTTGGAATACATTTTTACAAAACTGGGACACTTAACCCTTTAAGTAATCATTTAAAATGAAGCAGAATGAACAGAAATGGCTATTTCTTGTTCTCTCGATTAATTATCATGTATCAGGATTTCTTTGTCAAATTCCGCGAATACCTTTTTTTGCAATGGAATGACTTGGAAAAGGGTCTTCTTTGTAATTTTAAATTAATTAATTAAATAAAGTAATGTAAAGTGTAATTTTTAAACCATGATACATGAAATTACCTAAATAGCATGCTCTTCCAAAGGTTATTTTTGGTATAAGTTTGGTTATATGGCTTGAAGAATATTACCTCTCTGCTGAATTTGTCTCATTATAGGAGAAGTATAGGTTCATTGGTCATTAATTCAAGCATCACAATTTCATAAATAAACCTCCAATTGATGTAGAGTGCCTAATAGCCCAAGAAATTGAGGTATATCAAGGAATTTATAGTCAACAACCGATAATATTTCATTTGTATTCATCATTAACAGCGTCTACTTTCTTCTCTTATAGTTGAAGTGAAATTGATGATGTTTCAATGACCATTGCTCGTACAGTTATTTCTCTCTTGCACATACGAATTCGTATCGCAGGATTTCCAACGTGGCAAATTTAATTTCCCTCCCTTAGCCCTCTTGTCTTGCCGTGGTGTTACTTCAATGGGCTGTCGTAAGGTGATCGCCCTCGATTTGCATCGCAAGGCCTTCTTGAAATAGCAAAACCATTGCGCTAAAAAGCAGTTCTAATGCAGTTAAGCGGGAAATAATGAAGCGTTGGCATTTTAAGGAGATATTGCATGTTGAGGGCTGCCGGCTTAAGTTTCGTAAAAAAAGTCGTGAATTCCTCTTCTTCGGCGAGGTTTCTTCATTAGAGGGGTGCTCCCGGCACTTAAGTTTAACTTAATATTTTCTGCGCTCTGCGAATTTCAATAAAAATGAATGATAATCAATTAGCGTTGCACTTTTTTTTTGGGAGAGTCAATCGTGTGTTCTGATTTCTGTGTTTTTATCCTCCGAGTCAACTCAATATTTTTCCCAGTCAATCGTGCCTCTTGGAGCTGAAGAAGACTGAGTAAGTGCTGCTCTTTGAGAAGGAGTTCGGCCTTCGAAGTTTCCGATCTTCTTGAATCTTCTCTTATTCCACTGTTCCCTATTTAAGAGATTCCAGCCAACGAAATGGTAAAAGATTATTAATAGCTCTCGAACCCATTTTTGCGTTCGTTCACCGGTCCATTCAGAATGTTATGCTCCTGCTGTTATTCACTGTGCACAAGAACAGCAATACGGTGGCGATCAGAGTCAAAGATGTGATTTTCTCTTGCACAGGGGTTTATGCGTCTACTAGGTAAGGGAAAAGGATACACAATATTCGTGTTTTTGCAGAGGTAGAATAATGAAAGAGAATTATTGCATTCCACATTGATATCATTATTTTTCCCATCTAATGTTTTTCGATGCAGCTGTATTCATGGTAGTCTTGATACCGACCTAATTACCCGCTGAAAATTACTGTAGCCGAAATCTAGGTCAGAAAAATAATAATACTAGTGTGGACTAAAGTAAATCTGTCGTCGTTCTGCAAAATGAAGTTTCACAAGATAACAACAGAGACCATTAAGTTTATACTAGATGTAGTTGAATCTTTACTCTTAAATTAATAATGTTTAAACACAACTAATTACGATTACGATACTTTTGCATATTACGATGAATATTATGTCAGATTTTCAAGAGAATTGATCTGGTCTGAATAACTGATCTTCAGTGAACGTTAAAACTTCGTAACTTCTGAATTTTTTCGTGCGTTCTCTACCAAAAGTGTCTCGTAGGAAGTATGCATATGACTTATGGTTTTCAGCTACGAACTGCGTAAAAGGTTGAAGTTTTCGACCCCCACAATGGTCTAAGATATTAGCGTAACCTGCCTTCACAGTAGAGGTTTCCCAGGATGTGTACATCGTCGAAAACGATTGTAAAAAGTTGAAGGTCTTTCATGAACCAATTATTTTCTTAATGCCGCTACAGAAACTTGTCTGCAAATGAATGATTGAATACTTAATTTTTTACCTAAAACGAGATTACCAAAGGGTACAAGCTAGAATCCATCCCCTGGTTGGGTTCCCTTGGCGCCATTGGAGGCAAGTGATGTCGTCTTCGATTGGGTCGTGAGCCATAAAGTCATTACATCTAGTCGGTGCGCTATTACTTTAAAGTAGCGACGCTCAGTTTTGGTGAATTTTCTAGACATCATTCTGATTCGTTTTCCCACTCTCTCTTCACACCATTAGCGGTCGAAATCCTCAAGTGCTCGAAAGAGAGTGTGTCATCGAGGCTATAACTACCTCAACTTTCTCTTTCAATTGAGGGAAGCATTGAAAGTAAAAACACATACGATGAACAGACTGTAGATTGCTTTATAGCCTCTTCATCGTAAAATGAGAGAGAGCTTAGGATTGTTTATGGCATCATTGTTTTCGTTCAATGAGAGAGAGCTCGATAAATTTAATGCCAAATTTAACTGGTATTTAGAACTCCCGAAGGCGAGACAAAGCGGAAGAGAGAGATCAAGGAAATATATAAAATCCGGTGTGTCGTCGCATAAAATTTACGGCGATCGGACTATAACTAGTGCGGACTAGAGTTCGGATCAACAGATTTGGGATGCCTTGGATGATGATGCGTCATCGCTCAATACTTATTGGGGTGTTGGCATGTATGCGCCGGAATGGGAGCCGTGGAGGGCGATGCGCGCCCCTATTCCAGTACGGGTCAGGTGTGGCACCGGCATGCTCCCCAATGCCCACGGTCCCACTACAGCGGGGGAATCCGGAACCAAATCGATATTCGTCTGCGCTCCATGGGAGGCGGAGCGGGCACACTCAGCGGGAAGCCCCCGAAAATAAAGGGGGGGGGGCGTTTTAATGTGTGCGGGCGAGGCGTAACAAGAGCTAAGGGGTGGCTTTAGGCCTGGAATTGGGAATTCCTTCGATTGGCGCTGGAGGAAAACATGAATGCACGTGGAAGGATAAAAATCTCTCTCTCCCCTTCATATTTTCGCGCATATCTTTCATTCCTGAAAAATAAATGTTGTAGTGCGTGACTGCAATATGGATGTGGTTCCCAGATTACCCAAGTAGTGGCTATTGTGGGAAGGACGAAGTCTAGGCTATTTGTGCGCCTTAAGGGGATAGGAGGTGATAGGGTAATTATGAACTGGGTGGAATTTTTGGGTGTGGAGGAATGGCGTAAATATATCAAGCGTCGGCATTTTTATCAATTTAGGTGGTGTACGGATTTTAACGGTCTATGACAACTGTTGTGTATTACTGTGGACATCTAGGTTCCTCATCAGGAACCTTCATACCTTTCTCATTCCTTTCCTTCCTTTATACCTTTCTTTCAGGAACCTTCACATCTTCCTCTTCAGGAACCATCTTAACTTCTCTCAGGGTAAACTCCCGTTCGCCTTATATTACTTCTTCAGTTTTTTGTATTTTCTGTCGTCGCCTTTGACATCCCACTAACTCTCAGTATCTCCCCATTTTGCTTTCTTCGCATTTCACCGAGCCCAAAACAAATTACTTCTTCATTTGTCTTCGGCTAATCACTACGCTGTAACTCTCACCCTCTTGCCTGAAAGACTATATTTTGAAATCGTACATCACTACGCTCCATATAAAGCCGAATACATTTTTTTTTGCCTTTACATAGACTACCTGTTATCAGTTGACTCCTGAGTAAATCTCTTCTTCCGCCATTACTACGCCCATTTTCCTCCGAAATATGTGAAAAATTCCTCCAATTCTAATTTATCCCCTCCTACGTCCCTCGTACTTTCATATTTAACTTAAGCTTACTCTTGATCGAAAGATACAAAGAGGTCTGTCGCACCCGACGAATGGAGCTCCCCTTGCGTCCAAGATAGAATCTGAATACTAACGAAACGTTCACCACTTCCGGTACTCATGCTCGGGAACCTCGATGCTTAGAAAACCAGAACTACTAGCCTTGGAACCAGTCAGTTCCCCACATCATTAAAGGATTTTTTTCGAGTTGATTTAACGGTGCAATATGACCTCAGCCGTTGAAGCGCCTTACTTCCTATTCCTACCTCGTCTGCTAGACGTGCACAGTGTTTGACAGTGACGTAGCTAGGAATACGTCACTGTCCAACTCTCATATTTCCTGATTACAGTATTTCTCTCTAAACGTCATTGAATTTCCACGCTGCTGACTACGCAACGTTACTTTCACAAAAGCGAAGATAGGTCAAATTAGTTTCCGTAGTCAGGGGGGAGGATCTCATTTTAAAGTGCAATCAAATCATACACTTAGATGTATGGGATTTTATGACGAGGTCCACTGAACGGCCGAAGTGAAAAATATGTGCTCCCGTGTAAGTCGTTGGAGAATGCTAAGAATTAAATTGTGCGTTGGCACAGACTTCCAATGAACCCGTTGTCAGGTTAGGGACAAAATTATGTTTAAAAGTATTAACCTAGTACTCCCAGCTATAAGGTGACCTTCGACGAGTTGCTAAGTTATTTATGACTGAATTTACGTCAGTCGCTAGTGGAGCAAGGCATTTTTCAGAGCCTATTTACAGCACCTTCAATGACGTCAGATAAAGCCGGGCATTTCACAACCAGATTTTGGAAAATAATGGCAAATGGTGATCAGGACTGTTTTAGCATCTGAAGGATGGGAGAGGCTACCAGCTTTAGTAGTCATGCGTGCCAAAAGCGTAAAGATGCGCTCAATCGATCTGGTGTTATTGCCGGTTTCAGTCTCCATTTTTGGTGGCCCAGATTCGACACCTGGAGTTAGTTCCACGATTAAATGAAATGCCTATTCAGCTTTGCTTTGGCTCGAGAGCTGTTAAAATGTAGTGAATAGTTCCTCGAATAATGACTGCGGGGAGTTTGTTCAGTCATCGTACACTAGCCCTTCTGCCAATTTATCTCCTACAAGTATAATTTTTGTCCAATATCCATCTTATTATAGATCACAGTAATTGATATGTAATAAGTTAGTAGAATAAACACTGGTTGATTGCTTTGCGATACCCTTTGCGAAAACTGAAGTTTTAATTCCACAAATTTTCGTTAGATTTTCTGACATCAATTCGATTGTTTCTATCGATGTTTTAAGAAATTATGGTGTTACAGGAATAGTCATTTTTGCGATATGAAATCCCGTAAATCTTTTACCGAACATGAAATCGTATGATGTTGTCCTTATATTTTTAAACTGCCTAAGAAATCAATAACAGTAATTAAGAAGGTAACATAGTTTAAATAAGGCATGATTGAATCGGAAGTGTGTTTTCGGATTAATTTTTATCAAATAGAACAGATTGGCAAAAAATTATTTCAAATCAGGGAGACGACATTGACAAATGTTCGCGTAAGAAATATTTTGTGTTGCTCGGAGCTGCATATTTCTTTTTGAGTGATTTGGCTGTCAGAATTATTATACGCTGAGTTAAAGTATTTATCTGTAACTCGGACGTTGTTCCTTAAATATTAAGGATAAAATTATAAAGTGTAAAAATCATACAATGCACATTTCAGGCTATTATATTTCAAGCTTCCCCATATCTATTTGGTTTCAACAAAATTTCAGATATTTGAGGTGAATTTAATTGGCGTAAGACTATGCTGAAATCGATTTGGGCCTTCGTGAAATAGATCAAAATAACAAGTAATTTGTTGGTTGACACAAAACCCGCGAGTTCGAGTCCTGCTTCTGAACTCGGTGCTATTTAAACCCGAGGGCTTGGCCTTTGGGAAACTCCCAAGAAGCCAAATAGCCTTATCGGGATATCAGGGTCACAGGGGCTGCCGTTAGCGTTCGAAATAAAAAAAAACTTTTATTCATTGAAAAAGGAACTAGTAGTCGCTTAAAACTTTTTAAGCAACGTTTTGTGTGCTAATTTAACCTGTTAACCTATATTGGTTCAAATCCAATATGCAGTGAGTCTTATGTAGGTCAACCTAAATGTTAGACTCTCCCTGTTTGATATTATTTTTGTTTTTGGTCTTCTGGTATTTGATCTCTGATTCGTGAGCTAGTAGTCAATGTGCCAAAAATTTTATCAGCTAAGATTTTTCCTTTTATTAGATAAAATCAAAGGAAATAGGTTTCACGAATTTTCAAAACATTTATTATACAGTTAATATTTTGCCCCTCCTTTCTCGTAGTAGTTATATTGCATACTTGCGTCTCCTCCAGTCTATGTTTTATCAATGATCAAACTGAGTTTAAAGCGAATAAATGTTTCCTTTTAACTATAATTTCGTATGGCAATCAATAAAATATTGTGAACGTAAATGCAGGATATAGAAGTACACTTGTGCATAAATTTAGTGAACTACAAGAAGTGACGATTGGCCTCACTGTTGGTCAACACATCTATGCATTGAGCATTACTTTTACTCACACGGAGGAAAGTTTCCTCCTCGTTTTTCTTCCTCTAATGCCGAGAAGATAGACGTTCAGTTCGTCCTCTCTCTCGCCTTCTTCCGATGATTTCGTGAGTCGTATTCAAAAAATTGACATCATCGTGCGACGGCGTCTGTGTTCTTTGTGTTGGGGATGATGAAAATGTATGTGAATATGGGGTTAACAAAGAGTCTCGAAAAAACAACAGACAATCGAGTGCCGAAGGTCGTCTCGCGCCGAAAATCTGGCTTAGGTACCGCGTACCTTGGTGACGAGAATTTGTTTGTCTTCTTTGACACCTTGAGCCCTTCAATCACACCGTCGATATTTTTTAAAAATTTACTTCCGGAAAAGAGCCATCGCCTTCCAAAGATTTAATTAATAGGGTAGATTCCCCTTCATATAATCGAGTTGGATCCGTGGAAATTGGGAACGTATAATACTTAAATAACACTGAACGACGCGTACAAAATGTAATTTGGGTTTCTAATAAACAGAATATTTCAGTAAAGATATTACCTAGCCACATCAAGTCATCCTGGGCTGCTATAGATGGTCTAATGATGAATAAAGACCGTCTTTTCCACGGGTTGGAGGTGTGAACAAGAGCTGCAGCATAGGAAAGATATCGGAGGAGATGGATACGTAATGCTGACGAAGAACGATGAAAATAAAATGGATAGGCCGAGTGGTACCTAACAGTTGACGTCCAACAAAGAGTGGGAGAAAATAGTTTATGGAAGTCGCTGCCGAAAAGAAAATGAAAATAATTGGACATATTTTGATGCCCAATAGTTTTGCTCTGAAAAAATCGCGGATTAAGAACGATAGAGGATGGCCGAGGATGAATTAGGAGAGGCAAGAAGACTTCAGCGCAAAGAACTGTGATGGAATAAATAGTTTGTCAGGCATAGTTGATAGATTATAGAATTTATAAGCTTGGAAGGCTACTTAAACCCAATTCTGTCTTTAATAACGTATGGTGATTTGGAATAACTTGTAGTATAAAACATATCGCTGTTGTAATCATTTGTTATTGTTGGATAATAGCTGATATATCCTAGGAGATCATTCTCTTATGTCTTATCTGCTGAAATAAAGTTAAAGATTCAAGCGCCAGTGTTTCCTAGTCGGACGACGCACTGAAATTAAAAAGTGTGAAATCAGAACATGGAAACAGTTAAACTAGTTAAACATAGGTATTGAATTTTAATGTTTTTAAGTAATATAACGAATGCTTTAACTCCTTACAGTTGTACCCTTAACGAATGAATCGCATTATTAGAATTTATATTCTTAACGCCATCGATCTATGTTTCATTGTGATGCATTCCATAAGTTTTGAAATGGATTACCCATAAATAATCAAACTCATAAACACGGAGAGACGGGCAGAGATGTGCAGGCATGCATCTTTTGTAGGCATAAGAAGTAACTTCTACCACGAGGGAGTAGTGGCAAAAGGACGTTGAATGAATAAGGATGATTGTATGTCCACATACCTGCTCCGGGATTTTATCTTCCTATATTACGAAAGGTTAATAGCTATAATTCTGATGTGCAACTAATCTGCGATTGTTCATGGGCTTCAGCAGCCGTCTATCTGGTCTGATTTACGAGTTTCGCCGTGTGCGGAACATTGTGACGCAACATTTCCCCCCATCGTTGTTTGCAGTGAATGTCTTCAGGAGTGAAGACGTCGCTCCCAAAGACACTCTCTGCTCTACGGATGCTGGTTGAGCGCTCTTGAAGATGCTCGGAGATGAAATCGAACGCTGTTGAGGACGTCAGCTGCAGAGTGAGGAGATCGTTGAACCAGAAAATGTTTTACTCACGGTGAAATTCGAAAGTGACCTCGGCCACCTCGCCGTTCGTTCGCGACGATATCTGGGGGAAGATCATTCTTGGCGCGAATCGGCTTCGAAACAGTAGGAGGTCAGGAATGAGCTGATTCTGAGGAATCCACAGAATGATGAGACAAGAGTTTCTAAACAGCTACGCGCAATTCCTTCCGTGTTGGCAATCGAAATTCCTGGGTAGCCAAAGGATAACGAACTTTCTTTATATTTTTGCGTAATTGTTATCACGTTTCTGCTATGGTTGCAAATTCGTAACCCCTGCAGGAAAACGAAACATTGGCGTCGTAATAGTTGTCGCGAACAAAGGTGGTCAATTCCTTACAGCATGTCTAAGTATTGGTCGTTTAATGGGCAATATAAACTATGTGAAGATGAGGGAGGGAGTGTCTGATGTGCTAGAATACCTTCCTAGGCCAAATAAAAATCTCTAATTGGAGCTGAACGGCCTGTGTACGCGCGTGCGTCCCTTTTAGTGCATAAAGATGAATAGTTATTTCATGAAGCCCTCAATTTCAGTTTTTTTCTGCCTATTTGAGTGGAAACTTACGTAAGCGTGTTGACATTTATCAAAAATACTGGCTAATTTTATCAGAATTTTTGGTAGGCGAATGAGCATAAGCCTAGGAAAGGAAATTAGCTTCATAAAGTTTCCCACCTCCCCCACCCATCATCTATCATTATCATTCAGCAGTTTGGATTGGTAAAAGAACTGTACATACATAAAGTTATTACACTATTAATTTCATTTGCAAAGGAGTTTTACTTTTTACCGCTAATACATATAAGTAAGCTTCGTAATGAGCTTGGCGTCGGCGTCGTACTCTTGTCGATAAGATAATGCTTTCCTTTTGCAGATACGTTGCTGTACATTTTGTAATGTAAATGGAAGTTAATCACTTAAAGAATGACTGAATGACGACTCTGGCCTATTAGAAAATTTATTTACTTTAGAACTTGTGATCTCACCCTGCTTCATTAACCAAAGGTAAGGATCCTGCGGTTGGATTAATTAATCAACTCGAGCTTATGTGGGCCCTTGGCTGAATTCATTACCCATTTAAAAGCGACTTGTCAGCGTGAAAAAGTGTTTTTAAAACAAGATAAATGCGTTTATCCCACTTTAAGTTGTGAGTGGGAGGTACAATGAGCCTTTTCTTTCGTAATTCAGCGTTAAAACTCACTGCACACTACCGCGAACCAGAAAATATTTTCACCCTCAGGGTTTAGACACGGAGAAAAGAACCGTGATGCTGAGAATGAGACCAAATTTCAATACAACCAGATAGAAAGACGGGAGGATTTTTAAACGGTCCATAGAGTTCTTTAGCGGAGACAGTGGGGGTGGCCTCATTGGTGGAGAGAGATATAGAAAGTGAGTACTGAACTCGGAGAAAGTGTGTCGGTCTATTTGCGATGCATTAGGACACCACTTTTTCTGTTGACATTTGTCATGAATTAGGCCCGCGGCGTCGGTGGTTCATTCTCAAGATTTTCTGTGAATGAGAAGCTTGTGTTTAACGTTCCGTCATGAGGGAATGCATGCGCCGACCTCATGCCAGCCGTGTTCGAGTGTCAGAGAAATTTTAGACTCCCTTGTTTAAGACTTTCTTCGTTACCCCTGTGCTGTCATCGTGCCACATCAGGAAACACCGTATGGTCTGACCTCAAAAGACAAAAGAATTCATATTGCTCGTTTCAGTTTACTCCTTGGAGAATATGGCGGGCTTGAATGGATTCTTCAGCACGCGTAGGTACATTCGAATCCCACCAACTCGAAAACGTATTCAACATTTTACGACAGAATATAATGTTTAAAAAGAAATGCTGATTAGGGATGTTTAAGCCATGCCGAATGGCGGCCTAAACACATGAATAGGAAATGTTTTCTCGGATTCCAAAATAACTGGATAAGAAAAAATATACAATGCCTTTATCATAAGCACAAAATTCGGATCATAACCATGCATTGCTATTTTTAAGAACACAACCTATACTCTAGAATCGTAGCTGCTCATCTTCAACTAAATTTAGTTCTAATGCATCTTAAAAGTTTTATTTTAGTTCACTCAATACTCCTCTCTCACATACTTTGGTCTAATTCCGCTCCCAGTACTGTACACTCTTTGGATTCTATCATAATTGATCATCGCTCAACTTGAGGTTCGTCAAAATCATCCAAAAATAGAGTATATGATTGTAGAATTAATAGAATAATTAGAATCGATTCGTCACTTCAGGGTTTAATTTTAAGTCAACCGGACGCATAGATAACAAACACGTTGAGATATATATTTCTGCACCAATTGTAAGTTTGTATGCGATTCTGTATTCAATCGCAAGTTAAAATGTTCTTTTACCTATGGAAAGAAATTATAATCGTTAGATTTAGATGTTCCATATAATATTATAATAATTTATTCTTCTATTCATATTCATTTATGTTTTCACTGCAGTAAATATTTAAATAAAATAGAGCATGGTGTCATTTTTACGAGCGTACCCATCGCACGACTGTGAAAGGATAATACTTGATTTATTTGGCTGAATTAAGGCTAAACTATTTTGAAATTATCCAATACCTTAGTTGAAAGAATAAGTTTTATCTTGATTTAGGAAAAAGTTACTTTTGAAAGACCCATAGAACTTAGCGCTTAGACAATGCCAGGAAATTATCATCGTGAAGAAAGTCCAAGCAGATTAGATAGTTTATTAATATCTCATAAGTATGACATCACCTTTGAGTACTATTTTATTAGTTCTATTGCGTTCGGATATGAAATCTCGCGAGGCTGTCACTGCTTGAGTGGTTAAAGCTGATTCATTCGCACGGCCAACACTTTTTCCGCAATTGCGCAATAAAACATGCAAGCGTGCTTCAGAATCCATTACTCGATATTGGTTCGCGAGTTGAATACCGTAATAATCAACTTCCACGCACAGTTGAACTCTCGATGTCCTTCCATCCATCCTGACGTTTTAATTACCCTTTCCACTGAGACAAATGGGAGGCTAACTTTTAGCATTTTAATGCCCTCCGCCGCTCCCCTCCTCTGCAGTGGAGCAGTGATGAATGACGAAGCGCGCATTTGTTTCTTTGCTTCATTATCGATAGAAATGAGCTTTCCTTTAGGTTTCGGAAAGACGGTGGGGTTGACAAATAATTCATTTAAAATCTCTGTATCCCAGGGGGTCTTGTGTATTAAGTTCACAAAACTTCAACCTTTATTGTATCAAAAATTCAGCCTTAATTATATATGCAGCATAAAAATGAATAATCAATCTTCAACCGTTGGACATTGACTCAAACTTGATAATTGGAGATTATTTTTTACTGAGCGATATGAAAGTAAGTAATACAGCCAGGTATATTTCAGATGTCAGGCCCGAATGGCATCATTTGCATCCTTGAGTACACGAACATCGAACCATAGTCCTAAAATAGATATCCGAGGTATTAGAATCTTGATTTATATATTAGTAAAAATTGCTAGTTACGAATGGGAAAGTAACTACATATGTTGTTCGATCAGAACTCAGACGAAAATTTGAAAATATTTATCAATACGGCCTTCCGGATGTAGCTTTATTGGATATGGCCATTTTATTTTATTTTTTTCTTTACTAATTACAATTTGATATGTTTGGCGCTGTTTTAGGAAGTCCCCAAAGGTTTGGTGGTTTTGGTTGTAATTAAATACTTCCGGATGTGAGTCTTCCTCAACTTAAAAACTTTGGTATTGTTTAATTTAAAAACATTTGGAAATATATTATTCCTGAAACCAGAGTAAGGACTTATCAAAGTTAAACACTAATTGGAGTTTTTTAATCAAGACAACTATTCTGCTTCGAACTGCATTCCAAAAGTTGAGCTGACTTGTTCATGTTGACATTTTATTAATTTTTTTCCAGCTCCCGGGTTAAAGTCACCCAAACATGGGTTGAAAATCATTAGAGGAAAGACCTAATAATATTTTGAAACTATTGACAAATCAAAAAAGGGAGCTTTCCCTGCTGAAGTGCTGTAATTTATTCGTATCCAAACTTAATTTTTGGTGTTAGGAACGCGAATATAAATCTAAAGAAATAGGTACTTGAACTGATAGGTTTAAGGGTTCCTTTTTAGGGTGAGCAGTGCTTGATAACAATTATGTACAGTTACTCACCCGTAATCCTTTCAATTACAACCATTTCTCATTCCCAAAGGGTGTACGGGTGGCTGGGGCCAGGGGGGGGGAGGGGTCATAAAATTGATGCTTGCGTCCTCTGGCATATACCTTTTGAGTGTTTAGCAGTGTGTCCACATGTGTATGGAAATAGGAACGGGTTCACCCGCACAAGAACCCCCCATTAAGGAACCCTATTTCTTCATAATCTTGCATTGAATTGGATCTCGTCTACCTCGTGTGGCATGCACACAAATGAAAATCAAGTTTAGAAAGAATCTTAGCTAATCGAACCAAAATTCCGGTAAAAAAATCGCCATTTATATGTTGCATATAAATTAAACAGGTTTGATAAATATGATCGATTAAAATAAAAGGTTCCCGCCTATGTCTGGTTCAAAATTTTTTTCAATATGTGAACCAAATGCGGAGAATTTAAAAAGCAAAGACGAAACCCGATGCTCTCAGGGGAGCCAAGATGTCACTTCCGCGAAGCACGGGGCCAGCCCTTGGTGAAGGAAGGCCATATTCGGGAACCCTGAATGTGCCGTGGATGAAGAGGGTAAAAGGGAAACCATCGAGTGTATCTATTGTTTCCCTGGGCGCGGAGGCGATTTTCGATGCGAGAAGGGTTGGAATTCGCTCTCCCCCTTTCTCTCTCTATCCCTAGCTCCCGGAGGGTACGCAAAGGGGGGACAAGAGTGCCGGTGGATTCAAACGGTCAGGGGTACCTCCGCTATTCCCCACTCACCTGGTCCCATGGCGATCCCTTCCACGTCAAAATTACGAAAAATACACCCCATCTTTTGCCGCTATTTCCCACTGCGTCTTTCCAGCTTCTCCTCCCCCTCCCTTCACCTTTTCCCTCTGGGTCCACCCTACCTCCATTTCCCTCCCTTCTCCTCTACCCTCCCCCGTCTCTCTCCTCCCCTCTTACTTTTAGCATCCGAAAGACACGTCATCCACTCTTTGCAAAGATCGATGATCTTTATGGAATGAGAGACTCCACCCTCGACTCCCTCTCCCCTGCACCCCTACTCCCTTCCCTCATCGATCTTCCTGTCCCACCCCTTTCCTCCCTCCCCTTTCAACCCTCATACCGGGTTTTCCAACCACTCCACTTCCAACATCACCAAACCCTCTTCCTTGGGCCACCCCCTCTGAATTTTGTGGGCGTACCTACTATCTAAATCTCGCCGTGCGACTAACGCTCAAACAAGAAAAAAATAACACAAAGGATATTTAACTGCTTAAAATGCCACTCCGTCCCTTTCCACCCCTTAATCCCCCAGCCTGTTAATGGATAATTTATTCTAGACTTTCGCCTGGAGGAATTTTATCTATTTACTTATATTGTTCCAAGGCTAGCCGCTTCCGTTCGGTTCGATGTTTGAACTTTCTCACTAGCAGAGGGATGATGATTAATGATCTCTGGATTTGTCTTCAGTCAGAACCGCCGTGCATGTTATTGGTGTATTTGATTAATTTAAATGATAAAATGTGTTGCTCGTCGATGTCCATCCTTGCTATACCTCGAGTGTTGTTGATATTTTTGAGGCCGATTTTTTTATCCACTCAACTTTCTCTCTCTCGGAGTAATACTACGGACGGAATCGAAGCGAATTTTCATTCAAATCGATTGGAGGATAATAGTTTTGGCTCTACGCTTGTCTTGAAAGTCATTCGTGAATGTTTTCTCGTCCTATTTTACATACCATCGGTGCCAAACTCTCTCGAGTCTCGTGACGGAATGCTAGTTCCGTTGTCTCGAGGTCGAACTTCGGGCATCGTACTTCGAGAGCCATGATATCAATTCCTTTGATGCAAGGTACTGCTCTCCTTCGTGGCCCGTCCTCAATGGTTCTATTGAATTAGGACAACTACATTTTCCTGCAAGACGGCATTATAAAATTGTTTTAACCCCAGCTTAGCTGTGCAGTACCTAATGGTTAGGGAGTTACCCAGGGGGCGCAGATCCGATTCCCGGTGGCTTTGCTGCATCCACTGCTTTATCGAAGTCTCGTGATTTTTCAGTCACTTGGAGAAAAAAGGCGCCAAGGAAAAAGGAACTGCCCCCTCCGACCCCGATTTCTGAATTTCACACGCCGTGCCTAAAGGTCTTAGCTCGTGGTGAGCTCTGCTACCACCTATCAAACCAACGTTCGGCGTTGTGACGAGGGGCTTATGATGAAACCCCGTTTACAAAAGATTTCACAAAATTGGGGTTGAATACCGTGATTAGGTTTTGGAAGCTTCGATAATTGGGCGTTGATCTCTACCGGAGGACTGGAAAACGCCACGTGGCAATAGCTAATCAGCTTGATGTCACTCTGGAGTCAAACACCGCGCGCAAGGAAAAAATATTTCGAATTACCTTTTTAAGAATCATTGAATTTCACGCTCTCTTTAACGCGGAAAACTTGGTGAGCCAAACTAAAAGACAGAAGATATTCACCAAACAGCTTCGATGACCTGAAATGATTTCTGAAGAAAGGAAAGAACTCGGAAAATCCTCGGTCCGTGTATTCGAGTTTCGCAAACCGGCAAGATTGACTCCTTTGTAATTGCAACATTAGAAGAGGAATTCGGAACTGAGGCGCCCCAACGGATAAAGCTATTTATTAATTCATGTGAACGTAAATATGAATTAAAACTTTTATCAACTTCATTCCCCACCTCAATTCCCGTCATAGGATGCCCGACAACCTTTTTGTTTTGAGATAGAAACATTTGGTTTTTCCACATGAACTTTATTATATACAACCTAGGTTTCGACTTACCAAGTCAGCATCAGGTCATCCTGATGATGATTTTGTCATTCAAAAACTAGATCGTATATAATAAAGTTCAATTGGAAAAACTAAGTGTTTCAATCTCAAAATGAATCGCTTCCACAAAGTGACGCCTGACAACACCCAATTTAACCTTTTTGTTAATCAGCGTGTATACTATTTAACAACCTAACCCGGTCGGTGTAGCCGCTTAGCTCAAAAAACATGAAAAGTCGTGATAATAGCCACGCTGTAGTCACAAATAGTTTAAGAATGGAACAAGGAGAAAGAAGAAAATGAGGAACACACCACACCAATGCCGCGAGTAATCCCTGAAACTTTGTCACGATTAAATAATTGAATGACAGTAACGATTACCTTTATCAAGGCTTCATATTTATGCAATGCTATTGCGTGAAATTCTGTCGTGAGCATGTATAATTCCATGGCCAATTGCAATTATCAAAAGGAAATAAAATTGTTGAATGCCATGAAAATCGTTTATATTTGTTATGCTTTAGAAATCGTAGTAGGAAGCTACCGTAGTAGATGATAATTTAAACCTTCTGATTCTATGAGACGTTCTATGAAGCGCAGAAACTCTCCCGACCTATGGGGTACTGAAAAGACGGTGATTCCAAATCCACGCTTGGATGTAGACAGCGGGATACTCCGTTTATGTTGTGCGAAAGGCTGTCGCTGATTGTCGGCGGAAACGCAGATTTCAGCTAGTCCATGGGCACAACATAAAACGATTCTATTGCGAAGCTTTCTTTTGCCGAGTGTCCCTCTTTAACTCGGAATCATTTTATGCACATAGGATAGCAGAAATGAACATTCCTAGCGCCGTCGAGCACCCCCCCACGCCCGCCCCCCACCCCCGCTCCATGGTCCCTCCCCCAAACAAGTTTGAAAAATCGCCATCCGAAACTTTGGGATCGAGTCACGGAGGAGAACGTATCAAGCGCTCCCGCTGTTGCGCAAAAATCAAAGAGAAATAGTCGCGCTCTCAGAAAAAATCTCCTCTTAACAGAAGGCGCGAGGAGAGCTGGGCTTAATCCCTGTGATGACTTCATCCCGTAATTTGTTCTTGTAAGGACTCGGTCGCGGGATTATCATTGTCACATTTTGAAAGGATTACTGAATATAAAAAAGTGTTCTCCTGTGGCAAATAAGCGTGTTTTCTGACCGGCGGAGAAAATGTTTGCGCAAGGAATTTAAAAGATTGGGGGGAGGGGTATATTTTTTCGTCCCTAGTGCTAGCCCATCGGTTTCCACTTCAAGGGAAGGTGCGCCTTTCGATTTGTCTCAGGTATTAATCCATCATCCCTAAAAGGGTTGATAAATTATATAAACCTGCGTCTGTGATTAGTTGTGATGAGTAATGATCATTAAAAATCAGTGGCAGGAGTAAATCCTTGATCTTTTGAAATGAATTCCAGGCAATAAACTTTTATTGAACTTAAGTAAGCGATATATTTTCAAGGTAACAAAACGCACTTAGCTGGTGTTAAGTGGTCGCTAAACAAAAGCCCCTATCATTCTCCACTCTCTTGTTACTACACCTTGAAAGCACCCTAATGAAGTATTTCCAGCTCATAAATGAGTACGTATCCCCCCTTGCTGAATTGAAGCCCTTCCGATTTCATTTTTCGTAGGTATCATAATTAATTTTTTATACTGCTCCCCTCTCCGCTGGTGAAGATGTCGCGACATTAAGAAATGGTTACGCAACATTAGGTAGTGAAGGTGTAATAATGAAGAACTGAAGAAGGATGTGACGCTGGGCAAACAAGATTTTAGGCTGGCAGGAAGTAGTATAAGGGTAGGATATTGGTTTGATTGTAAATACGCTTTAAATATTTTGTGGGAAAGAGAGAAAGCTATTTGTATTATGTTCGTGTGCGAAAATATTTTAAAGGATATCGGATGGTTCAGTTCATCAACGTTGATTTGGCACCTTGCTCCATATTTCCGAGTTCGAATCCCGATAAACCTTTTTCTCAAAAACTGTCAACATCCCTGTCAATAATATTTTGGTGTAAGCTCTTGCCGTCAGCTGTGAACGAATCATTTCTGTCATAGTCTCTTAACTCATTCTCTCCTGCGATTCAACGGCACCATTCGATTTCGCCGGTAGTCGCCAAGCGGAAAGTTGGATTTTGGATTAGAGAACTAACAAGGAAGGCCAAAAGATAATCGAACTGCGCTCGTTCTGTGAATCGGTCGGCAGAATAGGGATTGCTTCAAACGCTGGCTTTAGTTCACCCCCTCAACTCAACCTCCCGCCGTGGAAACCTTTTGTGCAACGCCATTTGCACTATCGCGTAACTTTGACAATGGATTGAGGCACATCGGTATTTTAACTCCCTGCTCACTTTGGTTGGCAAGACCACACCAAGAAGGGGAGTTGACCGCCGAACAGATCAATGTAAGGATGTAAGGAATCCTTTTTCCCTCGAACAACTCAGGTATTAATCGGTTTGGTTTAATTAAGTAATTAAACTCAGGTATCGCGTACGATAATTTGAAGTTTCGGAAAATAAAATGATACGGAATGCGATTATTCATCAATTACTCTAATGATTGGTGACCTAACATCCCTTGCCGTACTCCCTCCTAGTGACTTTCTGAGCAAACTTTGGGAGTAGAAATTTGACAGTGAAATGAGGCCATTAGAGTTGTGCAACAAAAATATACAAATATTCAAAATTCTTCCATGTCTGACAGGGATTAGTATGGAAACAGAATTGAAACAGTTACCATGAAATAATGTGCACATATCAGACGTATACGGGTGTTATTTAATAATTGACATGTCGTAAGCGAGTACACGCAGATATAACAATAATGTCAAGTACCGAGTATAGGTAGTATACATTTTTCGGGTCAACCAAATGGCGACAAATTTATTATTCTTAGTCCGAAAATTTCTTTGGCTAAACAGAACTTAGTGTCACTTCCTTATGCTCAAATATGAATAAGCGGCCACTCTTTTATTAAGTGTTGTTTGAGTGTAAGCTTATCCTTGGAATATATACTCGCTTTAGGATTCCAACTCCACAATAGCCTTAGGGCACATGATCTCACGCACACACAGGTTCTTATCGCTACTTTCGGATCTCTTATTTTCTTCCTCTATTGTCTTCATTATATATCGACCAATTGTGTTTTTTATATTTTCAAGGATAACGGCAAAAAAAGCACCTATTACCAGAAATTTTTCCAATTTTTTAGCGGGAGCGGTGGAAAAGACTGCGATAAGAAGGTAATTTTTCTTGGACACGTCACGCTGAGGTTTCGTCCTTTGTTCTCGAAGAACAGTCGTCAATGCATGTAAGTCCTCCTTCCTCGCATTATCTCTGCTCCCTCCCTGTCGTACACGCCAAGGTAGTCACCACCGAAGGTATGTTCAGTGGAATAATACATTTTCGTCGTTGACGTCATGGCCAAGTCCTCTCGGTTGCTTCGCTTTCCCCGTCACCTGCCCCGCCCCCCTCCCGACGCCCTCTCCTCTTTCCTCTCCCCCCGTCTTCCCCTCACTCTCTTCCCAGCCTCCAATATCCATGGCAGCACACAGTGGTCAACTTTAACAAGCAGGGCCCAGCAATGTTGGGTAGCATTCCAATATGTGAATTTTTGTGCGTTCATTTGCAAATAAAATTTAAAATATAGAGAATTAAATAAATATCACCACCAAACGGAATATAGAGAACTAGCTTGGAATGGAAATTCACGTTGTAGTTTTCTTCTGTTAAAAGTTTAATTACAACTGAAAGGTATCAATGTGGCTGAATCACTGTACATTTTTGGACTTTGCAATAATCCATTCGAAAAAAACCAGGTTGTATTGAAACTTCATTGTCGGAGAACTTCTAGGGAATTTTCGTCCTAATTATCAAGCGTATCCAGCATATTTACAACGAAACAGTATTTTATATTCTCCATCGAGCTAAAATATTAGTAAAAGGAGATTTCATTACAAAAGACAACTTTTTTTAAATATGGAAAAAATGATTACAAGCAAATAGAAAGAATGAAGCAAAAACATTTTTTTTCTCGATGTAAATACAGTTTGCTCGTGAATCAAAATCGCCATGACTAAAATTTAGTGAAATGAAACATAATGACGCATTCTGAACCGATCGCTCTAGCCCCTGGACTACCTCGACCACCTCTACATCTAGATCTTAACCTTTCAGCCGCGAGGAGGGAGTGTTACAGGGGTTGTTAGACCACCAGCCATTAGGGTAAATGAAGATGCATGCCGGCCTCGCCTGCTAACCCAAAGGTCGCAGATCTCGGTTCCCGACTAGGTGGATTTTCCCCCTCCGTGGGATTGGGTGTTTGTGATTTTCATTATTGATCACAAACAAGTGTTAAAGGCCAAACTTGGTTGTTTTTTGTTATTAAAAAATAATTAGCGTTAGGTATCATTTATTTTCCGGAAGTTCCAATTTATGTACTTGATTTTTCCCATTTTTGTGGTCACGAACCGTGCAAGTGGAGTAGGAATGCCAGTTATCAGTTTGTCGGCAGCCTAATTTCCCTTAACGTTTTGTAGCGATCTTGCCCATATGATATATATGCACCAATTCTAAGGAAAAAAAGCCATGCATCAAGGTGATGACACCTTTCTTCTGATTTCGTTTCCCGAAAATTAACGTAAATTTCTCACTGTCCCCTCCTCTTATCCGCCTGACGATGAAGGAGGACCGCCCGCTCCGGATCCCGTCGCTCCGGCTTCCGTCTGCGAGTGGGGCTCCCGAGTAATGGACGCGGTTATGGAGGCGCTCTCGGTTTAGCGATGATGCTCCCTCTCTCTGAATGGGTGTCGCGGGGGCGGCGGGAGGAGTTCGCTGAACCGTATTTCCTTTGCTCTTTAACTTTCAAACGCTCCTCCTTCTCTGGGGGTACTGATGGAATCATCGACTGGGGAAACGATGGAGAGAGGTGGAGAAAAGTCACCAAAAATCTGCCTTTGTTTACGGAGGGGAAACAAATGTCACTACCGACAGCTGGAGGTACCTAATGCTCATAATGTACTCACCTATTTCAGATATTTTCTGGCGCTTCGCCCTCTGCCTTACGTCTCACAACTTTATGTCGCATTTCGGAGATCATATTTAGATAGATTTTTATCGATCATATTAAATAACTGAACCAGGTAGATCCAGTTTCGCTCAGTAAATAGATGAGCATTAAATTTGGGAAAATATGGCCCAGAGTAAGTATTAAATTAACGGCCTTTAAAGATTTTTATATTTTTCTGTGTTATTTCCAAAGATTGCGTGCTAGACGTGCAAAGACGTGCTAAACCCATAAATATTAATAACGTAAAGTGAATCAGAGAAAATTTAACGTCGAAATAAAGAACGA
Source organism: Calopteryx splendens (assembly GCA_002093875.1). Classification (NCBI taxonomy): domain Eukaryota; kingdom Metazoa; phylum Arthropoda; class Insecta; order Odonata; family Calopterygidae; genus Calopteryx; species Calopteryx splendens. The sequence goes on from LYUA01000436.1 coordinate 589,209, forward strand.
GTTGTTTTATTTGCTCTAGAGTGTAAACCATTATTTTTTTAACAAAAACAAAATTATACGACTCTTTTGGTAAATACGATACGGGATGGTTAGATTAAACCTTTGCGCCAAAAGTTTTGTTTCCTCTTGATGCTGAACAAAGTAAAATGGTCAACCGTTAAACTGATCACTGCGGCAGTTCTAGAAGAATCACACATTAGGTAGCAATTTCTTTTAGTGTTCCGCATCTCAATTTTTTTTCCCAAGACATGTCAAGAGTGGCTGTCACCTCGCATGTTCTGAGCTTGGAAATAAATTAATAGCAGTCAGAAAGAAAAGCTTGAAATATATTTCAATTTAACTCGAGCTGATCCAATTAATTTCCTTCGGAAGCCGTCTGAGACATTAGGTCATGCAGCCTTCATTCCGAAGTTAATTAGTCATTAATATTAATTCTCGCATCTCCATGCTCGCCTCTCAATCGGACCTTTTTTAATTATCTGTCTTCAAAGTGCGTCGGTGGTCTTCATCATCCCAACGTGCCCTTGTTAAAAATCGCTCATCAACGCTTGAGTAATAACGGGAACAAGTCGAACTAGTTGGCCGATTTCGCGCCTCTTCATTCAGATGTAGTGAAATTTTCCTCTCTCAGCCGCGATTAATCGATCCATTCCATTATCTTAGGCACTTGCGGGCCCCTCACTGCTTCACGATCGCGTGTCGTCTTGCGTCGCCCAGGTTCCGCGCTTGCTCGGAAGGGAAAACAGTACGTCCAGTTTTCCTTGGGTTTGATCGTGACCCACTGCTCCATCCGAGGTCGACAACCTTTTTAAGGTGGCGTGCCAAAATAATGGGACGTATACACCATTTCCATGCAAGTCGCGGAGCACGGTGGAATAAATCGAGGGGCTTTGCGGAAGGAGCCGCTAGTCGCTCCGATATTTGGAGTATGTTCAATCAGATATCCAAGACATATATCCGTGCGGGAATCCTTTCGTGCCGAATAAATATATCCAGTCATCTAAGTCGGCAATCGAGCGGAATCTCTCTTGTACCTACAAGTTATTTGAATGAATTTGAGTGTCTGGAATTTTTTTATGCTGGAATTTGTACCGAAAACTTACGTACAGGCGTTATATTATAATAACGCCTATTCTCATAGAAGTTTTCGGTAATCTTAAAGCTTATCAGATGGAAGTAAAAATATCGTGGCTAATAATGAAGGACGACTTATAAGGTACCTTAAAATTCATTTCACTGGTTTGGTGCTAGCCGTCTTTGAAATTTAAATCTCATTCGGGAGATTTCACAAAAATATCCTTCTTTAATTTCTCATGTCATGCCAGCAATCGAGAATTTAATCTCACGTAAATTCTAAAATTAATTGAACTTTTTATGAGCATTCAAAAGGAAAACGGAGTTGAAACTAAACAAAAGTTATAAATATAACAAAGGTGACGAATAACACTAATATTTAATTAATCACTGGTATTTTATCGGATAATATATACGATTTGATAAATATAGCTAAAATAAAGCAATAATTGTTCTAGGTACGAGGTGTATTCAAATTATAAGGCCTCCGATTTTTTTTCTAACTAATTATTCACCTTAAAAACAATG
>LYUA01000436.1:620274-631106 GCA_002093875.1 Calopteryx splendens
GTGCAGCGAAGCTCCTTTTTTGCAATTTTAACTATATTTTATGTCTAATGTGAGGAGTAGTCTGCTGCTAGATCTAAAACATTTGTAGCAAGATAGATTTTTTGGAAAAGAAATATATTCATCCTTATATAGATTAAGAGGGAAGAAGATATAACCATAGCGATTTTGGAGTAACATTAGCAAAGGACCTACTGTAATTGGTGTAATACGCTAGAGAATTGGAGAAAATTGTGGAGTTGCATTTTTTTTTAAACCTGGGTTCAAAACGATCAGTGGTTCATTATTCGAATTTTTAAAAATAAGTATTTTATGTCGCATTAGTAAAACCTCACCTTGAATACGCGTCGAGCATCTTGGACCCATTGCAGAAGAATCTAATTTCTGAATTGAACAACATTAAGACAAAATTGTTTGTTTCGTTAAAAAATACGATGTGAACGAACAGAAAGCGTCACTTTATCATTGGAAGCCCAGAGTTTGGAGCTACTGGAAGAATGAAGATGCAAGCACAAATTAATATAAACTAGACAAATGCAAATCGTATGAGTTTAACATTTACAGTGAGGGAATGCTTATATAGTCCCGCAATTCGTTGGTAGGTGACACCACAACGAGAAGTTAGGGAAATTATCTGCTAAGCAGACCGATATAAGGAATCCTTTTCCATCACGTGCAGCAATCCGAACTACCCGAAAATAAAATGATAAGTAATTTTAAAAGTCACTAATTACGCTAATGACTGTTGGCCGAAAGCCAGCTTCCTCCTGCTTTCGTTGCGGCTTACAGGCTAGGATGTAGATATGTTATAGATGTACAGGATAAGATATAGATTTATTATTGATGCACAGGATATGATGTAGATGTGCTATAGATTTACAGAATAAGATGTAGATATATTATAGATGCACAGGTTAACATGTAGATGTGTTATATATGTACCCATTGTAAAAGCAACGAATTGCAAGCAATTAATGACCAAATGTGTTTTTACAAATTTAAATAAAGAATATAAATCTAGCAGCATTACGTGCATTTATACCCAAAGGCGGAATCATTTTGTACCGTAAACACATGATCAGTAAAGTCAAACAATGATATCATTTCAAGACAGTGATTTGGTTAGCAAGCAATAGCATCATCACCCGTAAGGGAATAAATAAATATTCGTGGGATGAGGTCTTTGGTGTCGGCTCGAATTTATTTTTTGCGGGAGGGATCCGGGAGGGCCTATTATCCTTCCACGAAACAATTTTAAGGAAAGTTCGACGAAATCCAGGGAGTGAAGAGCTCAACACGCGAATCGGATCCGCGTAAGGTCGGAGCCTGCGGCCGCTCGGTTCAGACATTAAGGTGGGCCGGAGTTCATGACCATTGCTCATCATCTTCCTCATCATCCTTGAGCCTCTTCAAGGAACTCGATTTTCCATAATTGAAGGAGAATTTTTTTCGTATCGGAACATATTTTGTTTTTGGCTTATTTTTCTTCAAATAAATCATATATACGGTACTAATGCATCCTCTGCATTTTGCAACTCATAACTAATGGCTTATAGATAGGTGCTGGACTCTCTAGGGAATTATGAGAATACATGGTAAAGTTCGTGGCTAGACCACTCAATACGATTAGAGCAATATCGACTTTATAGATTTAAATATTCATTGTTCCCTGTCATGATTCATAGCCAAACAGGGTCACAGGCAAGATCAAACATTGATATCAAATTGGGTGCAAGCACTTGTGCCAGATACGCTTTTTTTCTGATAAAATACTTTTCAATCATATTTTTGCTCAACAAGTTATAAAACACTTTCCAGGGCATGGAATAGATTTAGTATTTTTGCGGTATCCTCTAAGCCTCATATACACTGTAGTAACTGCATGTAGGTATATTATTAAGGTTCCCAATTGATTTACTATAACCTTAATTGTGTGACTATTCCATGTAGTGATTTAAAAAAATGTTAATTATCATTTGCATTCTCTAAGAAGGACTCTGGTTTTGATTATATCGTATAAAGAAACCGGACTCGGTCCTCATTCAATTTATATGCATTTTCCAGGCCCGTGGTTGCGACGATGCACGTAAAAATGCATAATAACGGTTTTTCCATTTGGTTAAATGGCGTTTGGTAGTTCAATATAATCCGGCCTTTTCTGATCCATTAAAAATAATTATTACTTCCTTAATCATTATTACTATCGGATTCGAAAGGTTTCCTACCCTGACAATATATCGTCTGAAACGCCACTCGCTGTGGTGGCGTGCACGATAGCGCAATGCCGATTTCGGGCAATGCCTACAAGAGCAGTGACCAGCTCAGATTGAAAAGTAGAGTAAGAGGAAATAGCGATTATAGTAGGCAGCTAGGAGTCATGAGGGAATCTTTAGTTGTCTTAAGGCTTCTTAGGACACTTCGTTAAGTGAGTAGCGTGAATAGAACCCGGACTTATTTTTGAATACAATGCGCTTTTGCCAGCGAACGGCTAAGGTCAAAATGATAGCGGCTTCTTTCCTTTCACGCGGACGAATTTGCGATCGATGGAGTCCCTGTTTCAAGGCCGTTCACCACTTGAGTCATTCGTGACTACCTGCTTGACAAAAACGTCTGGAAACCGTTCGGGAGAAAGAGGTCCGGCCGTAATACATGCGTGAAGAAAATATTGAATTGATGTAACACGATTAAATTATTGGTGCGTTTGCCACCGAATACGATACAAAAATTGTCTTCATCAACGGAGTGACTGTCGGCACACTGTCATGTGAAAGATCATGGAACAGAGTGGTAGTCTAGTGCAGTAGTGGTCCCCACATTTGCTCCCTGCTCCCTTACGTCCGTGGAAACAATTATCACGCACGCGCAATACATTTAGGCAAGCAGACACCATCTTTCCCGGCAGTTAACGAACACCATCCTGGCTCGAATCGTCTCATGTATTGCCACAGCGATATCTTGCAGGGTTTCTTGCAGATACCATGGTAACGTGAAATCCCTAGGAATCTAGCCCAAGGTACCGGTACTTAGGAACCATGCCCTGGGCACTGGTTCCGAGGCACACGTACTTAGTTTTCTTACTCTGGGTACCAAACACTGACACCTGATACCTATCAATAAATAGCTGGGATTGGTACTGGTTCATAGGTATCGAGAAATACCGAGGTATCTTGCCCTAGGTGCCAGTACCTTGAATTAATACCCTAGGACCTGGTACCGATGAACAGGTTTTCAGTTTTTTTTTACTCTCGGTACCAACCCCTGATATTTTGCCCTTGTGGCAATCGTATCTTCCTTCGTTCGGTCGAAACGGCTTGTCAATTTGTGTGCACCATGCTAAAGCTGAGTTAGACATTATTGTGTATTTTTTTAAGGTAATGAAAATTGATTTAAATAGCAAAGTGATGCTTGAAAAGTATTCAATCACGTTCGAATTTTTCATTGCAGAAGCTAATGACAGTTTGCTGGAAAACTTTGAAATTTTGTTCCGGTATGTATTGAAATGCTTACGTTTTAATCGGAGTCGTGATGGATGCGCATACAATTACCCGAAAACGCCTCTCAACTCAATGGTGAATTAGAAATTCTGCATACAGAATTATGGATAATTACCGGGAAGTGTGATACGGGTCGTGTCCGAATGGAAATAAATTTACACGTGATGGAACTTTGCCAGCAACCTACAATATTTGTAACGACAATTAAAAGTTTAGTTGATATTATTGTCGTTTACTGTGACTAATGATTTTTTTCAAAAATAAAGCACAGCGTTTTCTTACGCGCGCCGGCTGCTCGGCATCAATATGAGAAAAGGCCATTTGAAAATCATTTTGGAATCGGTCCAGACTTTCTTTCGGGCGATTTTTAGCGTCCCGGAAAGCACGATGAACAGCTCGTTTCTTTTCCCGTGAGCATTCTGTCATTTTGCAAGCCTACATCCAATCCAAATGTGTACCCTTTACTGCTGTATATTATCCGGATGTGGCCTTGGTGCTAATTTAATCTAGGAGAGCTGTTGTCACTGTCGTTGGTGCTGTTCCCGTCGTTAGCAGCTGAATGATTTTCAGCCGAACTTCTGGAGTTGCTCTGGATTTTGACGACTACATTCAAATCATTTTCTTCACTTGTTTCGACGCTTAGATTGTGTAGTGAACCCGTATCGTCTCTTTGCTTAGAAATCACATTGATATTCCGATACTGATATTTACAATTGAAACTTTTTTGACAGATCGACGCCTTAATGTCTTTCGTAATGTAATAAGTATATTTTTTCGGAAATAATTTGATAATCCAATGCTAACTACAAAATACTCTTCGATGCATTTTATGATTATAATTTTTAATGTCACATTAAATTATTATCTTAATTTTAAATCTTTCATAACGGTGGGAATTTTGAATTCAATACAAAAGTTTCCCGCGTTCTTTTCTTGGAATGTGGATTCTCTAGTTAATTCGTATTTTTGTTTATTATTAGCGCCAGGTAATTGAGAATAGATTCAAAGTTATATCCAAATCAATATGCCAAATTGATCAAGCGGATGACACGTTTGAAAATCCCAAACCCATAGTTGTTGCAATACTGACAAAAAAACAGTTTTCTCGGTCTTGAGGAAATCGAAATTGTTTCATGCTTAAACCATTCATGTTTGATGCTAGTAAATCAATTACGCTGCAGCATCAATTACGCTGATTTCAAGTTATATTTACCGGCGTATTTCAATTTCCACATAGTTTAGTGATTTTTTCCCGGCTCCCTCCGAGGTTTCTGGTGATTCATTACAAAATAAGATGCTTACCTGTGTGTAACTCATTAGGTCCTCGCACAACGGTTGGGAGCGTGATTGAATATCATTCCTCTTTTAATTTGTCACGCTTGACCTTCAGGGGTAAGCGGTAGCTTTTTAAGTTAGGGAGCTTTCAAAGGGACAGTTCATTAGTTTTAAAACGAGGGAGGTTGTTATTGTCTTGCCAACTGTAATAAGTCCACTTGAAATCCACGTGTTCTCTCGCGAAAAAAGAGGCAATACATATGCGTGCTATGTGCTTACATTTTAATTAGGCCCCCTATACCTTCGGCGCCATTCTCCTCCGTTCCCTTTTGGAGCCCACCCTCCTCCTCCCTTGGCTCACTCGCTTCCCCTCCCTCTCTCCTCTCACCCTCCCACGTGCGAACACTTTCGCTCTCGTCTCTCATCGAATACGCTTTCCCATTCTTTCTCTTCTCCTGCAGCGTTCTCGCTCGCTCGCAAGCCTGCTACTCTCTCCTCGTTTCCTTTCCCAGACGCCTCGATCCAATCGGTGAAATGGCCGGAAAATATTTAATTTTGTTCAGCAAACGGGTTATTGAAGGGATTCTCTTAGAACGACAGCGTCATTCTTAAATTTGCGTATTAATGTTTTAAGAGCCGAGCAGATCACGATAGAATAATAATAAATTTCTGAGTAGGAATATGTGCGTCTCTGGAGATATTACCGACACTGTGAACTCTTTGATGGGGGTTTTAAATGAACTTAGGGCTAATTGTTTAGATCCTCACTTTCGTCAGTGAATGAGCGATGAATGTCAGCTCTTGCTTACGTGTTTATAAGTCAATTATACTTAAGAAGTGCATCTTAAAACCCTTGTCTAATTTTAAGACTGGGATTTTAAGAGGTTATCCCAATGGACGAAAACATTCTATGGCTAATTATTCTGTAAAAAAAACCCTCGGAGATGCCACTTCTAATTAAGAGCTAAGTTGGAATACCACCCCACTTTTGAAAATAAGTCAGAATTAGAATAAAAGAAACCGTACAAGAGGCAGATAGTTCCTTTATTTTGATTAAACGTATAAATTCCAAAATTATCAGAGAGAAATTTAACGATTTATTTTAAGTTACTTCGTAAATAAAGTATATAAAAGATTTTTGTGAAACCTGGAAAGTCTGATTCTTAGGATTTTCTTTTCGGGTACAGCTGGTGAGCAACACTAATGACTCGTTGGGTACGTTCTAACAGGTGTCACAAATGGACTAAGACATAGTCATGGGGAGGAGTTAAAGAAAGCATGAAGCATTTATTTACGGGTCCCTGTCGTTTGAAGTGCAAGAATTATTTATGTCGCAGCGGGGGCTTCAGCTTTGGCCACACCCATTCATGCCCCAAAATAAAACCTACATTATTCAGGGGGGGGGGTCGCTAATGAAGTAATTGGGAGAATGCGTGGAGGGATAAGGCTGGGATACGTTTCAGAAAGTGGTTGACTCACGAGTATTTTTGACAGGACGTGCCCTTGAACTCGACAAATCCGCCTCCGCGAGATGGATAAGGGGATAAGGCAGGAACATCGTTTTAATGAGCCTGTTGACTTATACCCAGCGCGCTATGACATTCCGAAGTCACCCAAAAATACATTTAATTTTTATGACAATGATGAATAGGCGATTCCTTTCCTACCACCACTGAAGGAAAAAAAGTGAGCCCACAGCCGAACGCGACTTTTTATTTTGAGGATTTTACTAAAGCTGCAGGGATGCTATCAACGAGAATTAGCTTTAAAACGATGTAGATATAGTTAAGAAAGAGCTTAGGCGAAGTACCAATTAGTAGCTAAAAAGTTCTGATTATTAAAGCTGATTGTGTCCGGAATACTTGTGTGGAATGGTTTCGTGATGGAATTATAACAGCAATGTGATGATTTTATGTTTCGCTGCAAAGCAGAATCATCAGGATGTTGGTTTGTTATGAATAAAATGGACAGAAGAATAACAAATGTACCTTTTGTGTTTCACTCGTTCTTTATCATTACCTATCCCTGATGATTCATCCCGTGTGCTGTTGAACAAATGCCTTGCCGTGTGTATTGAATAAATGTTAGTGGCAAATAATCTTGTGACTATTCAGTTTGGTCTACTCTTAATTATGACCGTGGAACATACTTTCCGTGCGTAACTAGTTCGTCGGTAGCTTTTGAATTCAATGTGCATTCAGTGAACCCAAACAATGAGCGGAAAATACCGTAAGTTAAGCAGTAAATCCTCCATATGTATGAAATGCCCTGTATGTTGAAATTCAACGTAAATACTCAGCTAAGGTGGTCACCGATAAAGCTAAGGTCCTTCTAAAAATAGTGCCACCGTGCTCCGTCTTCCTGTTGTCCTTCATTGAAAACGATAATTTCAAATAAAATTGAATTAATGAGCTCGTATTTCGTAGGACGAAATTACCATGTTACTAGCGTTACTAGGACCTAATCTGAAAAACATTTAAAAGACTAATAGAGTTCGAAGCATTCCATGAAATATATGTAAATAGGGAGCTTTTGCTAAATGCAAGAACAAGATGCACCATCGCCATAGCAAGTTCGCGATACTGAAGTCTTCATTTTTTTCATATTAATTCCGAAAGCACAAATAATTACACTTATAGCTAGTAAAGCAGTAATGTCGTGATAGGTTTTAGCTTCAACCGTGCGTGCACGCTGAAAATATCAATGCGATCTTTTATATCTGTAGTGATTGTTTGTTTTCAATTTGGAAACCACAGACAATTTGAAAAGTGGTGGTGAATGTACGAGTCTTAAACATTTCTAGTAAATAATGTTTACAAGATTTATAATCTTAACATTACACCTACGTCACTAGCCGTTTCCGATAATTTTATCAAACTCTGCATGTTTCTTCCCATTATATGGTCTGATGTAATATATAGGTATTAATTAGAGATTTTTTATTGTTACTCCTTTCTGCTTAAAATTTTAGTAAACGCTTGCCACGGGTCGTCTGCATCTTTGTTGGCACGTGAAGCATTTCAAAAATCGGTTTCAAACTTGTCGTGGATGAGTCTAAATCTCTAGTCTCTCATTCCCCGCATGACGCTGCCATGATGTTCAATGGGGTACTTACTTCAAGAAAAAAAACTACTCCGCGCTGAAATCCTTTGTCCACGTAGGAAGAGCGTTTAACGAGGTGTCCCTGTAAAGATCCACTGCTATGTTATAATAGCTAAAACGCCTCTGTAGTCAGAAGATAAAAGCGATCAGGACTCCATTTATTTGATCTTTAGTGCCGTATTTTTCATTTATTTGGTGAAAGGGCTAAACTCAAGTAAAAATAATCGTAAAGTCTACGAAAAATTGTTTCCCTCGAGCATTAGGATCGTTTGAAGTGCTAGGAAAATCCGTTGGTATCCGTTGGTAGAGTGGATATATATCTGTAAAAAAAGAACGATGCACATTTCCCTCTCAAATGGCCTCGTCGAATCCCCTGCAAAGCCCAGCGGGGAAAGTTCTGATTGCATGAACGAGGATTATTTTTAGCGTGCTCCTCATTCGAGGCACGGCTTCGCTGTGTACATATAAAAGGTTTTTGATGGCGCACATGAAAAAACCCACGCTCTCTGAAACTTAAGGGCAGCAATGAAAAACAAAGCTAGTATATGGTCAGAATAAACAACCTGAGGAAACAATTTTGGCGTCATGAAAAACTCGAGCAGGTGGAATGGACCTATAGTTCTTTAAACTGTTGAAGTCGCTTTCTTACCTCTTAGTCACAAATCACAAAACATCCTGCACGTTTATACGAAGGTATGGGAGATGGCCGCTTCCCTGCGGCGAGCGCTCATTCGGTAAGAGAATTTCATGCCCGTTGTTGCAGTTTCGGTGTCCATATTCTCTGGAGATTCACTAGAATAAAGGGAGTCACTTATGTATTCCACTCGAGGCGGTATTTTGACACCTTCGCCCTTTTTGAGAGGATTAGCGCTGCGTCTAAGATTAAAGGTTTTCATCGGTCCGGTTCCAACGACAAATCTTCTCTTGTACGGTGATCATTCCCTATCGTTGATTAACTTTTGTAAATAATGTCGTTTAACCCATTTTCTTTAATATTAATCGGCAAATGTGTATGCTGGCCATACACTTGACAATTTGATCAAAGATTAATGTTGATTTTATGTGACGGAACTCAAACAATTCAAATCACAAATCAGGAAACGGTCGAAGAGTAAACAATGGTCGTTGTTGGTGGAGCCGTACCGTTATGTTTTAGCGGACAAACACCAAAAGGAAAAATGAAATTTTGGAGTGGCTTCATTTATCGGGACTTTCGTGCGAACATCATGGCAAACATCAAGGAAGGCAAACACTGGCACTAAAAGTGAAATTTGTAGATTGATAACACCTCTTTGAAGGTTTTCGGGTGACTTAGTCCTTTGATTCCCTCGTCTCCCTCGGGTGGAAAGACGACGCCGATGGACGCGGAGACGGAGAGGAAAGTAGAAAAAGAAGAGCGCGGAGGGAAGCCGGCCGGTTGGAATCAAGTCACGGACCCTTCAGAGCGGGCGTTTTGTATTTTTTTTTCTTAATTCTTTTTGTTGCGTTCTCTTCTCGCACACTCTCTCCCATTCTCTTCCTCTCTCCTTTTGGATGGACGGACGAATCTCTCCTGCTCCCCCCTCCCTCTTCTCCCGCTTTCTCTTTCTCCTTCCATTGCCAGATCCAAAAACACCCATTGTCTCCCGATAAAAGCCAAGGAAGAGAGAGAGGGAGAGAGAAAGGAGAGGAGTGCTCGGAGGGTTGGAGGAGACAGTGGAGAAAGGAGGGGGGGGGGTGGAGATGGAAGAGGGTGATGTGGGAGAGAGAACATTACACGGCGCCGCTTTGTTCGGTCCTTTTGCCTCGATATAAACGACTCTCTTTATAAAGAGAAGACGGAATAAAAAATGAAGAAAGGATGAAGGCGACGTCTCGGGCGCATACGAAAAAGATGGAAGGGAGAGTGGAGGGAGACGGTCCTCCCTGGGGCGTATTATTCTTTCCTCTCCTCTCTTCTGTCTCTTACGCGCGTGAAAGAATCCCACCCCCACAAACTCTCCCTTTCGCTCGAGATCGAACTCGGTCGGAGATGAAGCAGAACCGTAAAAATGAGTGAGTCACCACCCCCTCCCTTTAGTCAATCGTTTTATAAGCATTTGAGTCGGTGCGACGGGGAATCTTATGGGGACATTAGGCAACACTGGTTGTCTGTTGAGGGCAACAACTCCTGGCCCTGTGCACCTTTGGGTGCGCAACCGGGTTTAAAGTTCTTTCGAGATTCGATGCCACATTACATTAAAAAATCTAATCAACTCCTAGTCCTGAGCACGCATTACAAGTTCCGTCAGTTGGCATTGACGAATAAGCAGGTTTTACAGTTTCATCCGCTTTAACCCTTCTCTAATGAAAATTTATGAAGATGGTACACATGTAAATGGAAAGTTCCAGCCCGTGGATTTAAAATAAAATTATTCCTTTATCACACCTGTAGGAATATCTCTGCTAGTATTACTTGACTCGAGATCGAGGCGGTTGTTTGCAAGAAGTATGGCTAAATGAATGAGTCTAATCATTTATTATATATGTATACCTTCTCCATGTGAATTTTTCTTTTAGCTTTGGCGACCACCAAATTAAGACTATTGTTCAGAGATATTTTCGTGCAATGGAAGGATCATATTATAATTCGTGTGGAATCACTGAGCCATTATCTTACTTAAATCATCTGGTCTGGTCATTAGTCAAATGATGTCAAATTATGAAAATAATGCTCATTGTTCAATAGGCCATTATTTTTTGGTACCATACAGATATTTTATATTCATCATAATTTAATATTTTTGACTAGTATCAATGAGTATATCGCTGCCTCATTGCATCACATCCAAAGTATCAAATCAAAAGTGATAGAAAACAGTGTTGAAAATGTGATTATAAATTAAATTGTGTGTAAATATATATATATATATATATATGTAAATATATATATATATATACATATTGTGTGGTGTATGTAGTAAAATAATATATATAATAACTAAT
>LYUA01000436.1:659722-669978 GCA_002093875.1 Calopteryx splendens
TCCTGAAGAAGGTGGTTGTGCAGCTACCGAAAATTCATAATAATGATTATCGTTATCTTTGTGTCTCTATATATTAATAACTAAAAAGGTTATATTATCATTTTTGTGAGTTTTTTCGTCAAAAAAATTTTACGAATGGTTTGAAGCAACGGTCACCAATTATTCGGATTACTAAGCTCACAGTTTTGAACCCCATGGGCCAAAAATCTATAAAATAATTATCAAAAATGTTCCATTTTATTAATATGACATTGTTATTTCGCTTTTTTCACAAAAGAAAATTTTTTAAATTTTTTTAATTGAAAACAAAATTAATTGTGTGATGTCTTTTTCTGTTTGTTTGAAATATTTCCATGAATTCTTGGCTCCAGTGACATCGCTGCGACACGGAGAACCGATTATTTTTTTCCACACGATGGTGGGGTTTGTTTTTGATTGCCGTAGCAGATGAAAATGTCTTCCTAACTATTCATTCCATTTGACCACGGTTCTGTGTCGATAATACAATGGAGTATCAAAATATGTGTAATGAAACAGTATAACGAGCATGACAATTGAAAATAATGTCCTAAAATCTCCGAAGACCACCAAAATTTTCTCCCAGGTCACGGTTGATTTTTCTAGTGCCTATCAATAAACCAAGTAAAGAATATGGAGTATGTGCCTGTCCGCACCTGACGGGCGCCGACGACTTCCATTGCCTGCTACTCATAATACATCCTTGACCTTCCTCTGTATTTCTTTCCTGGTATTCAGTGAACTCTTTTGTCTCAGGATTTGTCAAATTAGTATCCTTCTCCTCCTTGTATCCTCCGTAGTCTTCTCTCTTCACTCACTCTTCGAAGTACTTAATTTGTAATTCGATCCATCCATCTTATTTCCATTTCCCTTCTCATAACATTTCCATCGCTTCTAAATTTTTTTCTCTGCTGCTCTCATAGTCCTTGTCTCACAGCCGTAGAACATGTTGTCTGCGCTATTAATTATTGCATCAGTTGTAGCACAGTAGTAGGTGGTGGTAATATCGTTCTAATAATTTAATTAACTTCAGTCTTGATCTCACTGATTTTATGTTCTTAGTGATTTCCATCTAGCGAATTCAGAAATGAAAGTGGGATGCAAGTATGAGGAACTTAAGACAAGTTCTGAGGATTCTGCTTCAGAAGAATACAATTTTTACTCCCTCTATGATAAATGATTTAGATATTTCGAGGAGTTCTCGCGAATGACATCTACAGTTTTGCTCCTGAAAGCGGAAGCCTCATCTCATCAACTTACTTAACCATTTGATTCCTAGGTGGAATTTTGAAACTTCTGCCGTGGATTACAAAGTTTCCCACCGCTCGCTCCCTTCCTTCTTTCACTTTGGCAATCCATTTATTATATTTTCACCTCAATTAAAATACTTCCACAATCATCGTCTTGTTGTCTTTCTATCCTGTTGTTCCTCGTCCATAATATTCTTCGCCTCCTCCTACTATATGTGTGTAGGCACCTCAAGGTTAGTATTCAAACATTAGCGCGCGTGCGCCTCGGCACCCCCACTCCAGGATGTCGGAGTAGTAGTTGTGTAATGCGAGGATGTGTGTGCGGGAAAAGGTCACGGCTCTATCATGTTTAGGAAGCATTCTTCCGTAGACGATACGGGATATAGCCATTCACTTTTGACGTTGTTAAGGTCTGACGAATTCCTGGATATCGTTCAAAGTTGCTTGGTTGACTAACTTCATTCCCGAAGGAAGTTTTCAGTAAACTCGCGCGCGAAATTCATTTTCAATATTTAGTATTTTGATTCCATCTTAGAACATCCATTTCATCTTATATTATTCCATTTAATCTATTCCATATTTCATAAGATTCCATCTTATATTATTGAATTGTCTAGTATTACATCTGAAGCTTGAATTAGATTGATCATTTTAGGAAAGCGCTTCTCTAAATAAAACTTCTCGATAGTGCGTTATGGAAAACTATAAATTTGAATGCACTAAAAGTGGGTAATACGACTTGTTACTTAGGTAAGCAATATAATGGTAAACGATGATGTAGTTGGAGACTTCTTGTCATAAACGTTTGCTTTGAATGGTGATAATTTGTTTTATGATTTTTAATGTAAGTGAGTTATGACTTATTTAAGGTTAACGAGTTACTTCACTGATGACAGCTTTTTGCAAGCATTCAATTATTTTTATGAAGAAGAAATTAAATGCCTGGTTAATTAAAATTAAATGCTAAAGTGATTACTCGCTGCATTGAGGGAGAAACGTTGGACCACTACATTCTTCATACAGAGCCAAACTCGAAAGTTATCTTCACCGATGAAAACATTGTTCGCGTGCGTTTTTTTAATTACCCACATCAATATGCAAATGATTTTCGTGGGTGTCTTTTTACTTTAATCGCGATATAAGTTATATCGAAGTTATCCCAGCGAAGACTAGTGAATACTTTAAATGAACGTTTACTTATTGTGGAGTCTAAGAACTGATTTCCTAAATTCTGCATTTGTAGCATAGTCCAGGTGAGAAATTGTTTTGATTCTTGCTTCCACCCATTTTCTTATAACTTCTGCAGTCATATTTCTCGCGCAAACGGGAATTCTGGCCGCTCAGAATAACTTGCGATGTGGGCTGATACTGGGCTTTATGCGTGGAAACAAGTGGAAAAGTGGCGGGAAAGTGGAAGAGTATAGAAAGAGCCTTGGCACGGTCATCTGTGACAATGACTCGTCGATTCAGAGAAGCGGGTATCAAGAATAAAGACGCAGGCAGAATCCGGCATGCAAGGACGCTTTATCTCCTCGTACAATTTTCTTAAAGATGATATATATAGCCCAGTATACCGGATATATACAGGCCCAGTATACCGCACGAGTTTATTTCGCCATGAAAAATTGTTGCGGTAAACTTTTAATTTAAAGCAGATGTCTTTTGATTACTGATAGTGTTCAAGTTCAATTTTATTAGCCTAATTAAAACCTTGTTGCACATTTATGAATATGAATAGTAAAATTTTAATGGCTGTTCCATCCTAATATTTTGTTTAGAGTAAGAATAGCTAATTACATTTACACCTCTGCAAGCAGGCGGCATACGAGTCTGTGGGGGACAGAGGCTCATCTTCTGAATGCATTCAAGGCGCCGAAAGTGTTAGCATTATTAATTTATTGTACACATTATAGGAAACTCCTGTCACTCGTATAAAATGATAAATATTTAATTTTGTATCAGAAGATATATTTTTTATTATAACTCAGTGAGTCGTATTTATTAACAGCCCAACATCAAACTGCCTCATAAATGTGTAATTATGAAATAATGACTATAGTAAAAATACCTCATATTCTGGCAGTTTTCTTAAGCGCTAAGTACCTATGTGATGGACAAGTGAAGGATAGATTGGATATTTTTGGATATTATTTATAGGATATATATTGGATTATTGAAGTAGGCTAGAAAATATTAGCATTTGTAGACGGAAGAACTAGAAAAGAGAAGATTAACGGATATTGTGCCGTGTTCATCAGCGGTCATTCAGGCAATGAAATGGCGTTAGCACCGTTTGAGGTCTACCGTACTTTGATTCCTCTGCTATTAAAATGTCTTCAGGGCGTAAAACAAAATCCTTTTCTAATTTTCAGTCAGATGTAACTAGTCGATCGGACTCCGGTCTCTTCACCCTTTTGAAATGACGAAGGCATTTGTGCAGGTTAGGTGTATACTCGAACGAGGAAGTGGAGGTGTTGCGGTCCGTCAAAGCGCGTAGTTGGAAGCTTCGTCTTAAATTAAAACGTAAAAGAGTTAGATGCCCTTGGAGGAAGCTAAATTGTTAAAAAAAAACCAAACGACTCATCATTGGAAAGAGGGAGAACTGAAAGGGATTTTCATGTTCAACTGTAGGTATCTATGACTCTTTTGAACAGTTTCTTAAGACGTGCATTGAAAACCGCTACATTCATTAATTATAGCGTGAAGAGAGAGTGTAAAATTATTGGTGATTTATATCGGCAATGGAACTGTTTTGGCTACTGTGAAAAATACTGACGAAACGAGCGTATAAAGGAGATGGTTTCACAGATTTGATGTAGGTTCCATAAAGTAAGTTGTGGTGCGCAATAAACTATTTTAGCGTGTACATTTATTAACGGGTGGTCCAGATACTCCTCGCATAAGGTAGCCATCTGGGTTTCCATCCCAAAGCGAAGATGAAACTTCAGAAAGTATGCCAGCAGAGCGAGGTCGGGGAAGGAAACAAGCGAAATTAGCGGTTTGCTCTATTTCGCTATTTCCAAAAATAAACGCGGAATGAATACACGCGCGCAGAAATAAATCAGGAGTCTAAATTCGTCTTTTGGCTTTCATATTCCGTCATCATATGAATATCCACATTGCCATTCGTCCGTACAAAGCAGCGCCCGGGCGTACAAATATCGATTGGAAACGATAGATTGATTTGTTGTCGTCCTCGAAGAAAGTGAACTAAGTAAAGAATATACATTTGTGTAAAGGTATACTGTTGTTTTCGAGTCCGCAAAGTTTCCAATGCAATGCAAACTGCTAATATACGCCCACAATGTTTGAGCTAGTATTCGATATTCGATTTTGTCCTCATTGTGTGCCAAATTTCCCGAATCGATGGCATTTTCCCTGTTTTACTCACATCGTCATTTAGTGGAAAATATTTTACATAATAGCAAAACTTTTGAACTTCTAAGTACCTATTTAGCTCTGGGAAATACTTTTTTCACACCGAACTATGAGAGCTGGTCATTAGATGAAGGTCGGGCACGGACGTCGTTGAGATTACCGTTTTTTTCGAGGTTTTGTCGGATTATTGATCAACTTCACCCTTCTTTGATTGCATGTGGATTTGCATTATTATTGAAAATATGTGGCCCATTGATTTGAACTGCACTCCATTGGAAACTTTGATTTTATGATAAGAGGAATGAGGCACGAGTAGAAATCAAACAGAGTTCGTACCGGAGCCAGGGTAGCTGATGTGCGGCAGGCATTATTATAGTTTCACCTCAAGAATTTTCACTGTGACGGTTTAGAGAACATTAGGGTGTGCCCGGGCACACCCAGAACGCCCCCCTCTCACGACTTAGATCGCAAGGAGAGTACCTCGTTTGATAACCCTCTCCTTTGATTGGCACACTCCACGACTTCTTCTCCTCTCTCAAGGCCCTTCGACATATCTTTCAAAGAATCACGGCTTCTTGCTCCTCCTTTCTTTTTTCTTCAATTTCCCTCTGGTGAGAAAATCGAATTATAGCTTTAGGTATTCTTCGAATGCTCCACTTTTCAGTTATCGAGAGGAGGCAGAATTGTTCTGAGATCTTCCTTTACCAATTGGCGATGCGCACTGAACAGTACATGTACATTGCAAGTCAATGGAATTTCACCATACTTTCCCGTCTAATTCTGCAGCGTGACTAGATGTTTTTAGAAGAAAAAGGGTGGGAATAACTCGCAAACCGAAGAATTAAAGACTGACTAAATTCTCGCGTAAATTAGTTGCGGATATTTTCTAGATAAGTTGAGAAAAAAAAGATGAGGGAGTCAAATGATAAAATTTTGTAATAATTAGTCTGATGAATTATGTTTGAAGATTATGAAAACAATACTCTACCTTAGAATTGAGTTGAAAGCGGAAGAGTAATTAAGTGAGGACAATCTTGTATTTAGAAGAAGTAGTTAGAGGAAGGTATTCTTGCCTTCAGACTTCTCTTATAGAAGGGTATTAGAAAGGACCAACCGACCTTTATTGAATGTGTTTGGATATAGAGGGAACTTTTAACAGCGTGGACCGGAACATAATGCTAAAATCATGAGAAGATGCTAAAATAAAAGGGTATGGAGAGTTGCAAATTATTTCCCCTGATCTTTAATGTGCACCTTGAGAAAGCAGTTAATAAGTTTAAGGAAAGGATGCAAAGTGGTGAAAAAATACAATGGGAAATTATATGTAGGCTGTGATATGAGGACGACATAATTATACTTGTCTAGAAGAAACCTGACCTAACAAAGAAACTAACCTGTAAGGAGAAGGAAATGAACAAGTTTGATCCTAAGATAAACAAGAATAATGCCAAGGAAAAACGACAGAGGGTAAAGTTTGAAACGCTTTATTGTAAATAGCGTCTCGCATGCGTAGAATGCTAGTTAAACATTAATGCACATAAAGCTTCAAGGGCGGTAACACCCAATATTTCCATTGCTTCAATTTTATTACTTCTCATTGAGGTAGTTTCAAATCTTTTGTTAATATGTGATATGATTCGTGCTGGCCAGTTGTCAAATCACCCCCTACCTAGCTGTGGCTTGAAGTATATTATGTAGACATATAAGGGATTTTAATCATTATGATTCTTAGGTGACTTAAGATGAATTGCCAAGTACCATTGCTGGGTATTCCTCCGCCTTTCGTTCTCTCTCTCGTCCCCCTTAACCCCCTAATTAGTCTTATGCTCGTAGATTAAAGATGAAAACACGTCAGCCACTGAGAGTATCCCGCAATATCTGCTTGTTCATGCTTTCTAATTCTTGATCCCCCCTCCGGTCATCCCGTCAACCACTAAGTGGATTGTGTGAAACTAGGGAAGTACAGATGCAATTATTTTTCTTTTTTTTCGCCTACCCGTCATATTTCTTTCAATGGTATTCAAAATCTACTTCATGACAGCTTATGTAAGTTCATCAAATCATTTACAGCTTCTAATAGTTGTCAATATTTTCTTCTGAATTACATTCCCAATGTTTATAATGATAAGGTACTGAAAACGGTGGAAACGGTTAAAAGTTTATTCACATTTTATTTTGGCGCTTAAAAAGTTTCCAGTAATTCATTAAAACACGAATTGAATGTGATTTTTTGCACTCGTTAGTATAAGAACGATAATGGTTAACGTAGACTTGAAACTCTAGCTCCCAATTGCTGGTCGGACATGACGCCAGTTGCACCAATGATGCACCGAATTACGGCTAAAACGAACTATACGTTTCATTTTTATGCCTAACTACGCTACGCCACGATTCGATAGTTCACAGTTGCAAAAACCAGTCGATCATTCATGCGATTAATCTCATTCAGAAGAAACATGGACGGAAAAGGGAACTCCTCGGGAAGAAGCCACATAGTCGAACATTATCTTAGGGTGAACTGGTCCTACCGAATCAAGTGGGACTTGATACTAAATATGAAACTAGCATTGTATTGGGAAGAATGGAGGGCTGCAGTCGAGCAGTCTCCGAATAATGATGTGAATTATGCGAGCAAAGCATCTTCGGATATTCCCCTAATTTAGTGGTGGCAGTCGCTGGGAAACCAAAACGGTGATTAATCCATTAAGATTAAGATACGGGTCCGACCAAACCTTGAGAAAGGGATTTCAGCCGCCAGAGGGAATAAAAACACTGACGACGGTGGTGGTTATATTTTCAATAATAACATCGCTAATTTTTATAAAATGTGATAAAATTCTGGCAAGAAAAAATTCTATTAGGCTGTCCATTACTATATAAATGGTTCTCTCTTTAGCTTTCGCACCTTGAAGGCATTAAGCAGATAAATACTACAGTTAAGGACTCAGTTAAACGTGGAGAAAGTGAAGCTGGGGCGAATTCGGTCCGGTCTACTTCATTTATGCTCTGTGGAGACCTAAATGCAGCATACTCGTGATTACCATCGTCAGTTTTACTTTTTTGTTATTTTCTTTCACTAGGACTCCTTCCCTTATAATTGCAGCGAACGCTAAATACGTCCACCTCACCGCACTCAATGAATCGACGGAAAAGGCTCAACACGACCAGCTTCCTTTCTCATAAAGCTCGGAGTCTCATACCCGAGGAAGGGCTATGACAACGGTGCATAAATAACTCGCTGAAACGCTTTCACCTGCTGCCGCGGCGGAAGGTATATCGGCTGCCGAGGAGCATGGAAGAGGCATCGTTGCACTGGGTGACGTCACCTCGCCATAAAAAGACAAGACACCATGATCTCCCTCTCTCTCTCACACACACATAATAAATAAATATATCTGGACATTTTTTTGCCGAACAAAAACAAATTCATGCAAAATAAGAAGAGAATAAGACGACTTGGTAATAGGAGAAAACAAGCCGTCATGAATACGCTCCTTTGCATGACAAATGTAATTTTGCGAAACATACACCCACTTAAACTTAACAGGGCCCTAACCCTTTTCACTTCGAGTAAAATACGTGCTCGTTTCCCACTCGGCTGGGAACGGGCGCAGCTGTCATGGGACTGAAAAATTTCCATTTCTCATGTACGCCGGAAGGTTGAAAATATATGCCCGGTGCCGCACAATAACTGGCGAAAGAATAATGCCGCGTTAATGTTGTTTCCTCGGCGTCCCAGGAGGACACTAAGGTCAATCAAAAAGGTACAGCGGAAGTTATGACCCAACGAGACTCATGTTTCGATCATATTTTCGAAGCCTGCGGATGGAGTGAAAAGAATATTCATCAATGTGCGCTCATATATTAATGTAATGACCGCAGTTCATCGCAGTTGTAATTGAAGACTGAACTTCAGCTATATGATAAATATGCAATGGAAATGAAGGTTGATGGATATCGTTACAATGGAATGCCTTCGTGTGATACTATGACACCCATATAGGAACACATTCGGTTTTTACGGACTGATGATTTTTCAAAAAGCTTCAATCAATCATGATTGATTATCAATGATAACTCTTTCTCTACGTGTGTACATGACCTCCCTGCTTTTAACGAAATTTTTCATCGCATAATGGATTCATTTCCAGAAGTTTGCTCTAAACCTCAAAGTTCAAAGAGTTTATACTTAACAGTGTTACTAATATCAAAATGAAACGGGCGATTTAAGATTTAATTTGCTATCTGCATAGATTTTACAATGGTTTAAATGACGTAAACTTGCACTTTGAGCCAATTTACAAGTCTTTCAGGTTTAGCTCAAAATTAATGTATACGAGTTTACTGTACATGAAACCTCCCGAGGAAGTACATAGTATATCATGTTTCAAAACCTGTCACGATAATGAAAATAAAATGTTAATAGCATCGGTAAATCGGTGAAAATAAAATTCTGATTTGGATTTAAAATATGATTAAGAGCTATGGGCTTGAAAATAATCAGTGATAATTATTGCCTCATTAGGTATGTTTAAACTGATTAATTCAAATAACTTCTTTAATTCTTGAGAAGATTTCTGCGGCGTTGTCCAGTTGTCTTTTTTAATACTCTTGTCTTTCGTTTCTTGGAAGGAGCGATATTATCTTTTAGGTATATATAATGTCAGTATTCATAGAGAGTGAACAATGGAGTTCTTAGGAAGTCCATTATTTCTCTAACTGTAACAATGCCATTTTAAAAATGCGTTTTTGAGTTATTTTTCATTGGAAGAGTCTCGTTCGTTCTACTTTGTTAAAAAAAGGCCATTTATGCGTCCCCAAAACTGACAGCGAGAGGGCGTGGGTTTCCTTATCTGGAGCATTGTCTTTAAGGTATTTCAAAACCTTTTAAGTTAATTTCTGGAAAAAATTTTGTCCTTTTAGATGTGGCCTTTTTATTCTAAGAATACGACTTTTAAAGGTGATTTATTTTTTGGATGGAGATAAAATTAAAGAGCTATTGTTTCTCCAGCCGTATATTTATCAAATTACTGGAAAAACCTCTTTCATCACTCTCCGTAAGTTGCTGCTAAAATAATGTGGGTGTACAGCATTTCGGTCGTCACCCCACGAGCGCAACCGTAGAGTTTCCCACCCCCTCTTCCCTCTCTGCGCAATACCCATCTCCGAGGGTAATCCTTTTCCTTCCTTCTTCGTGTCCGCCCCCAAGGCGAGTAATTGAGTAAGGTTGGCAGAACCGTTGAGCAAGTGAGAGGAATGTGCTCACGCATGGAACTTACCGCGGGTTCGAATCCAGCTGGGTACTCGCGGGGACGTTTGTGGGTCATTAATCACTTCCATTAGCGGCCAGCTCCTCGATATTAATAGCGGTTAATAATCCTGGGTGACTCGTCCCGTGGATGATTGTGTTTTAATTTCTTCCGGCGAGGTTCACCGAAATGGCAGGGATGAGCAATTCATTTTTCATTCTCCCACCGTTAAATGCATTTACATCTTTTGTGGGGAATAAAATTTGTGCAAGTCCGTCTTCAACTATTGAAGCGATTAGAGAGATTCTGCTATCACTCTATGATTATATTATATATATGTATATATATATATATATATATA
>LYUA01000436.1:681771-692705 GCA_002093875.1 Calopteryx splendens
TCCTCCTCCACCCCCCCCCCACCCCACTCAGCTGTGCTGGTCACCCTGTGGCATGCGGGCTGACGTCATCGTGTGAGATCAGAGGAAGGCTTGTGTGAGCGCGTCGAGGGTGCGTGTGTGTCCTTCCGTCCGTCTTGTCTGTCTGTGCGTGCCTGTGCCCATGGGATACACGGGAAGGGGCGATGCCTTCCATCCCGAGGGAGGTCGAGAATGGGGGTGATATGTGAAGACGCAGCCAGGATGAAGCGCTCCCTCGCAAGAAACGTTGAATTCTCGAAGCTATGTATTTTGGTCAAAATACCTCATTAGTTTAACAAAGGGAGAAAATAAATCAACTTGTGTCGAATTTATGAGAAAAAAATTTAAGTTTTAATCTTAGTGAGCGACTTCAACCTCAGCCGTGACCCGCGTGAATAGATATTTAGGAAGGGAATGGTTACACTTAAACATAACATCATCTATGGGTTTTCATTCCGACAGGGACGTGCAAATATGCAAAACTTAAAAATCTTCAGGAGAGCTATTTCGAACTTTATTTTTGTCATATTTCGCCATTATGCTTAATGCGCCTGTAGCTAAAATTCTCAAGCCTCTTTAAATACTGCCAGTAATTTTAGCTATTTGTTCTAAATACATGTTAGGTTTTTAGTGTACTTCAAGCGTTATACCCGAAAACCATTATCTTGTCAGATAAACCCTCCTGGCATGAACCACTCGTCTTGTATTCAGAGCGTTCTAATAACGTCGGGTGGAATCGTTTAAAACTCTCTCTATTGTTTTACCTCACAATTTAAAAAGGATGGATTTTCAATAAATGCCACAATATCGTTTAGGATTGTTTATGAATACAAATAAAATTAATCGCCGTATACATGCGTAGCAAATTATTCCAAAAACCTCTAAAATTGTAAACCCTGTTTCGGTAACTTCACTTCATATGCTCTGGATTTTTTCATATATGGAGATGTAATCTTTGTTATCTTTTAATCAACTTTGGTTTTGTCTTAGTAGCTGTAATCTAGAATACAATTATATGACATTTTATTACATTGGAAATTTACTCTACACATTACAAAAACGTCATGACTCTTCATTGGAATGACGAAGCCTTGAAAACCATAATTAATTGTTTTCACGGCCTCATTACATTTTTTCCAGTCCTAACATATCCTCCTCCTCAGATGTTGCATGGTGTGCCTTTTTTTCTTTTTTTAAACAAAGGTTATAAATATTTCACTTGGAAACCCTCGAGCCGTATTTCTTTTCTTAGCATAATCCTCAAATTGTAGGTGTTTACTTTAATAGTAAGTGCTGAAAATCCCGTGGATGAATTCCAGCTATTTCGTTATATAAAAAAACTAGAAAAATCAAATTAATTCTTTGTGTTACAGCTTCAACGTGCATCTTATTTCTTCCTTGTGTATCAACAAAAAGTGTAGATATAATAAAACTGCGCACAATTAACTCATTGTTTACTAGGGAACATTATTTTTTTACGGTCATAAATTATGATATCACGCCGGAATTTCGAGGAGAGACAATGATTCTTGCATAAATGGTGGTAATATCGGTAATTTTTTCATTCAGGCGACGCTATATTTTCTCCGCTAAAGATTTCATCATGGCGGAAACGTTGATGTTTCTTTTCTCACCCAGAAATTTATGTGAACCTCGAACTCTCTCGTGTCGATTCACTCTTGAGGTATCAGGAGAAAATTGCTTTTTCAATGGTATAGCACCTCACGGATAAGTACGGCACGGCTCCCATCTTCTTCCCATTGTGCTGCCGAAGGTGTAGTAGGGGTCGAAGGCCAAGGCGGCGGTCGAAGACCGGATAACAGCGGACAGAGATGGCGTTCTTATCTTCTTGCTTCCATGACGATCAAGTATCATCAATTTCCGTCGTGATCGTCCGTGATCATGGAACGGATTGGCCAGTCAACTGTGAGACTGTGCAGTCTCCTGTCCCTTACCCTCCTCACCCCCTTCGTATTCATCTATCGCGCAACTTGGAATAAGTTTGATACCTCCGAATCGTATGGCGTTAATGCTGTTCGATGCCAGTTGCGCCAATATTTGCTTTCGTATCCTTATAGTTTGTCGTTGGGTAGGTTTGAAATCCTCTTGTAGTTGAAAGCTGAACCTCGAGGGTACCTATTCGTTCCAGTGACTTCGATTTATTTTTTTTATCATTATCTCTCCGAGGATTTAAATTTGGGGGTAGGCGAACATAATCAAAGGGTCTGTCTTCCGCCATCGCTTGCTAGACAAACGTAGGCAAATGGAAGCGGCCGTAATCCTCGCTTCCTGCCGGCTCTCACGGATTCATGGCGGGAGACGAATCAATCCCTCGTCGTGCTCATCCGTCCTGCTGCTTCCAGCAGACGTTTTCTTGTAAATAAAAAGAGAAGAGAGAGCTTTAAGAGAACTATGTCTAAACGAGCTAGGTAAGCAGTTAGACGATATAGGGGTACAAGTTTAGGGACGATTAACTGGAAAAGGTTTAGGGACGGACGGTTAGTTGCTTGTGAAGGCTTCCCCGCGCTAAATGGAGGTATTTAAGCCACATTGGAACAGGATGAAAGGATAGCCGTCCGCTATTTCAGTTCCGTTCCATGTTTTCACACTACTATAAAGAATAAATGTTGACGTGCCATATATTCACCAGATGAATAATGGCATTTAATTACCAATTATGATAAAATGGTAATTCGAAAAAAAATTATATAAAATAATAAATGAATCCCGTTTTGCATTCATTATCTTATTTTGGTAATATATTCCTGTAAATTCAGATATTTTGTACATTACCAAAGGAGACCTTTGTATGACTTCTCACCGCTATTAGGGTGTCAGGGCATATTATGAAATTAGTCGGAAGTCAGATGACACCTATGTGTATGACTGTAAAAGTAGATAAATGCAGACACAAGGTTCCTATCTATACTTCCTCAAAATCACAGTAATCAGCCCTAAGGTCTTTTTGGTAGATGAGGGTAGAACTCACCCAGTACTTAGCTCAACGGCGTGTGAAATTCACACATCAAGGGTGATCAATTCCTTTTCCTTTACCGCCTGTGATTTCCCAGGATGACCTGGTACTTGAAAAAAAGTACACAGCTTGGGTGAAGCAGAGGGTGCCGAGAGGCATCACCCCAAGGGTTAATCGAACCCGGGCCCTCCAGCCAACTACCACGCCCCTTCATCCTTCCTCATCTTTATGGATGTATTGCCCCTGCTCTACCTTGCTATATGAGAGACACTGTCATATGTTGAAGTCTTGGTCTCAACCTTCACTACCTTGTGTTATTTTTCTCATGCCTTATCTTTCGATAGCAGTAACATTCAGTGATGCCAAGGAAATGAATTTTTACTCATTTAGAAATTACTTTTGTTCAAATTTAGATCCACCAGTATCGTTCAGCTACTAGTGCTTTTGGAAAGTGAATCCTCTTGCGTTAGAATGGGTACTGCATGTTTCAGTTGACGGTGATGTGATTAGCATAAACTTTAGCTGAACGCCTAAGGACTCTTGGAGGGCGGCTGTGTGTTTGATGGGTGCTTTCCAGCCGGAGGATGCTTGCTTACCAGTGGCGCCTACCGCGGCTGCTTCCCCGCAGCACTCTGATACCGATCGGCCGCGGCATTACGCACGATTATCGAGTGCGCCTTCAACGTCGTCGGTCGGAAAATACGGAAGTTGAAGCGAACTGCGAATAGGTGGCACCAGTGGTGGCTTTCTCTCCGTGGTGGATGAGGGCTCCGCGACATCATTTAGAGCTGCGCTTGCTTTCCTTTTTCTCGTGTCTCAGTTTTCCCGATATTGTTTTTCTTAAAGAAATTTAACTGGCCCAGTTCCTTAATTACCCTTTATGGGTTAATTTTTCAGGTTTTTTACATTAATCGTTGAAAAAAGTTTTGTAAATTTGCCATGAAATCCTAATAGTTCCCTTAAAAAAATAAGAAAACTTCAGAATTAAAGAAATAACGCTTCTATATCCTATTTTGTTTCCTTGGCCTCGCTTATGATTATTCACTAGTCAAGGAAAATTAGCGTCAAATTATATATATGCGAATAAACAATACCAGAAACTTAAGTGAGGAGATATTTTCATTCCTGTAATTGATATTCTTTGAAATGGTTTTTATTGTGTATCGCATGAGGTAATAAGCGTAAACATAAACGGATGTATTTTCGAGTTCCTCCGAGCACTTTTATTGAAAACGTGGTTGAGTTTCATTCAGACATATACTTAATGTTGAAAATAAGATGGCTCTGCTTACCTATGGACTTATATCTAGCTTCAGAGCAAACTATTATTAATGTTTAATAAAGTAATGAACAACTAAGATGGCGAATTTATTTATGCCTATTCACCGGCAAAAGAATGGTAACGATTTATCGAAATTGTTTGTTATGAATTATTTTGCTTACGTGTTCATAATTTATTAGTAATATTAATGGTAATTAGTGTGTGTACTCCCAAAATAGTATGTGAGTCCACTCAAATAGAACAGCTAAAATATTGGTTTAAGTTAATTAAACCTGCTCACCTGTTCACGCTATTTGTATCTTGATGTCTTGAGGCACGAGCAAGTACTTCTATTGATGCCATATTGTTCGTATACCATGGTGGCAAAAATGAATGTTATTATAGGTCATAAAAATTCTGTTTAATTGTGCATGAGTACTCCTGAGGAGTTATAGTATCGCTTGGAAATGACCGGCGACTTAAATTTAACCTGGTGGAGCCGAATTATATCAGTCAAAGAATAACTTTTTGAATTCCTTCACTTAATATCTCTTACCTTCTCGTTTCATCAGTTTCACGACATCATCTGGGGCTCACGGGGATTAGGGTAAGCTTCCATATGTAATTCCTCGTGGTGGACGCCTCTATGTCTTGTTCCCACCACGGCTTTGGCTGGTAAGGCCATGAGGTGTGGCGACTGAGAAAAGACGGGACCATTCTGGGAAATTCCCTATATGTAAGGCAGTACATGCATAATACTCGCTGCTGATTCATCGCGAGCGCGCACGATTTATTTCTGCTGCAGCTCTAGTAAGCTTAACTTCGGCACTCATTCATATAGAGAGGATATCGGCGGACGGACGTTTGCAAAAGGAGAATTTGTTTTTTCATTCGTTTTTCTGAATTGCCTAAAAAAGAAGAGCATAGACATTTCCGTCCTCTTAGGTCGCCCGGTCGTTCCACCACCCCCCTGTTCCCGTTCCCGACCGACCCGTTCCACCATCGGCCCAAAGGCGACGACGACCTTAATCTCCCGAACCGCTGGTCAATATAGAACCCCTCCCTTGGTGCACGCGTACGGGAGAAGGGGGGAAGACACCGGGGACGTGGGCGCGCGGGCACTTCTACGCGGTGGAGACGCGCTCTTGGAGGAGTGTGGGGTGGGGCGGCGGGGTGGTGTTGTAAGAGGTGTGGAAGGTGCAAGTAATGGGGAGGAAGAGGCCTTTGGTGAGTCACGGGAGTGTGGGAGATAGGCGGGCTGCTGTCGAGGCGGGGGTGGCGGTTAGTTTACATACAGCGGAGATACGAGGGACGGCTGGCTGCCCCGAAGGTAGAAGGGTGTGGGGGGGCACAGGGTGTGAGCGTGGGAGTGGAGGCGAAGGCGGGAGAGGGACTCGAGTAAGGAATGTTTAGGTGCGGAGCTGGTTGCCTGTTCACGTGTTTGAGGAAGATCGGAGAGAGACGGAGGAAGATGACCAAAAGAAGGACAAGAAGTGAGAGTGCGTTAGAGTGGCACGCCTTGGTTGACGGTGACCGTCAGCTTCCGTTGGTTGGTTGATCACATTTGGGCACATAAGGGGGCGTGGTTTTCCAGTGTTTTGAGCGCTGGGTTGCTAACCGGAGGGACCGGATTCGATTCCGGGTGACGCCTCGTGCGATTTTTCAGGTTGCAGATCTTCCTGTGAAACCACATGCAGCACAGGGAAAGGAACTAGCCACCCTTCCCTGATGTGTGAATTTCACACGCCGTTGGGTACTGGGTGAGCTCTACCCTCACCTACCAAACCAAAATGTGTGTGGGAAAATAAGTCGAGAGGATTCTGTCCTACTTTTTTTATTTTAAATCATATACCGAAGAATAATACAAAGCTAGTTCCACCAAGAAATTTATTTCCACATCGGTGGCCAAGGTTTCGAAATTTTTTTCATCATCAGGGCTTCAAGTTTTTGTTGCAACCTCGGTCGTGGATGTGGATATTAATATCTTGGTGGAACTATCTATGTATTATTCTACAGGATGGAGAAGTTCCACAAAGTCAAGAGTGTCATAGTGTGTTTTTAAAATCATTTCATTTTTATAATAAAATAAGACTGAAAAACTATCTGCTCAAAATATAAGAAAATCAATCAAAATATCGAGATGCGTTGAAGTTCAGTGGGAACAATATTCGAAACCATCATCTTGCACGAGAGCGCATCCCATCAAACCATTTAGGCAATAATCAACCCATTATTGAAGTCGTAAGTACTCTGCATAGTTATGGGTCTTTAATCATTCGGTCTCCCCAATCCAACAACTCCGTAGTTGCCTCATTAACTTCATAAACTATATTAATGTAGAACGAAACGGCCTTTTATGCAGTTCCATGGGAATGGACAACAAAGTGTAATTTGAAATAAAAGTTATTAATTGCAAAAACTGCGAAAATTATTGAAGTTGCAAACAGGTGATGTGGCTGTGATTTTTGTCGGACGAGGCGATGCTGAGGTAATTTCCCCGCGGAAGATGGAGACGGGTGATTGGGGGGATTCGCGGAAATAAGAGGGAATAAATAGAAAGGGCGAATGGAAACCCGTCAGTAAGTATTAGCCTGCTCCTAAGGAACGAACGACGCCGGTGGTTCAAGGTGTAACAACTTCCCACTGTCATCACTGGACTACATTTGTTTTCCAAACGGTTTCCAAGTGGATATATTTCTGAGAATTACTGTCACCAGTTGCCTAGCATTAATCTATAGCCCCCCAACCCCTCGCCGAAAATAGAGGGGCTATAAGGTTACTCGCGCAAATAAAGCTTTTGAACGGAAGAAATTAGTTCTTCAGGTACAGTGCAGTTGGCAAAGAAGAGTAAGCCCCCTAAACATTATCTTTTGGGTACGCCACTGCCTGTCACGTACTCAAACTCAAATGAGAACAGGATTTTTCATCATAAATCCCCACGCTAAAGATTTATAACTCCCCGTTCTTTACAAAACCACGATTTCGCCGTTTAATTGAGTATATTTTTTGTTTATTGAAATCGGAAGAATACTGTAGGTTTCTGTACGAAGAGACATTTTGATACTTATTTTCCAAGGGATTTCAACCCGGCACTTTTCACACCGGGAAGAGTGTCTCTCGTCGTAGATATTGTTAGAATTCTTATAGAATGAGAAAGTAATTAGCATGCAATGAACGTCAACTGGAGAAGTAATCTGCGACTCATTTATTCGATGAGCTAAGAGAAAATCTGATATATGGTTCACACGTTGAAAATGTTATGATATCGTGATCCTGGATTCAGGCATGTATTGGATTCCTTGGTGAGGTAATTTTTTTCACATGATAATGTTATTTTTATTTATTTTTTATTAATTTATTTATAAAAAATGCTCTAGCCGACAAATATCATTAAAGGAGCAGATCAAGTATATGATGTCACATGAGTTGCATTCGCAGTGTATTGAATAGTGAATAACAATTTCGAAGGAAATGTACGATTCTGAGGGTTAATGATAAACATAGGCTCAATTTCTCTAGTTAGGAAGTGCTAATAATGTCTTGTTGTTTAATGAGGGTCGCGAGAAGTGTTCTACGTCTAAGGCAAGGTAGTACTGCATGAAAAGATTGGAGCTTACATTAGACTCTATCAAAAAGTTTGGGAAACTTTGCTTTATTTCTATATCTATCAAAGAATTGTGATTATGATCTCATCATCCATTCCTTGTATAGTTCATTTTATAGCAAAAATATTATTGATGGGTTTATCACTGTTCCAATTCTTTCTATTTTCACCAATTTCACTTACCGAGATTATGACTACTTCATCGCAGTAATTGACCAAAATGTTTGATTTGAGGAGAGGGCAGAGCTCACGCCGTACCATGCCCTATGGTGTGTGAAATTCTCACATTCTGTGTAGGAAGAATAAGTTCCTTTCCCTGTGCCACCATTCAATTTCGTGCGAAATTACTATAAAAGCGGATCGCTTGGAGATTGATTGCCCTTAGACTGGTTGCCCAAATGCTTCCCACGAAACCATCCGGTCAGTAACTGAACGCTTCATTCACTGAGCTACCACGCCGTCTATTCTTACATTTTGACCAACAAATATGCATTTTGAGTATTAGGCATGAAAATATGTAAAAGGTTGTAATAGTTTAAATTATTTCAGATATGGTTGGTGCTCGATCTTTGCATAGAGAACTTTCAGGGTAGTACTTCTATAGCCAAGGTTTTTAGGGCATATTTATTACATTCTCACGTTTTTCGTCCAAGGAATGGTTAGTATTCTTTTTTCGTCTAATTTGAAATATATATCATGTAAAAAATCTACTTCGGTGAAGAGTTACCTCTTTTTTCTCCCTTTCCTTTTGTATGAGTTAATCGAAGTCATTACCTCCCTACTTACGCAGCTCATAGACACATATATGCTTTAAAGAAAGTTGACGTTTCCTCTGAGTTGCTTGATGATTTATGTTTGGTGGTAGACCTGACTATGGGAGTCAGATCATGCTGTTCGGCGAGGCTGTAATGCTGCATGCCAATCGCATGCATGCGTCCTTTTTTCTAATCTGGTGAAGAAACTATATCTCCCATCCGAGTTTCAGATGGCATTATTAATAATTCATTAGCGGATCACATAAAGTAGTGACACTTTCAGCATGGCAATCCAACTCTTATTTTCGCTTTGTAAGCAAGTCAGGTTTACCTAGCGCTTGTTTCATTCTCCTCTGTGCCGCGTGGTTACAGCATGTAATGCGTTTAAAAATTAAGTGTGACGTAATCTTATCACCTTCCTAAGTGATTTCACGCATTTGCACAGGCATAGTGCATATCATGGCCATTTTTATACTTTTATCGCCCATCCCAACTAAAATGTGACGCGCTTTTATGCCCGTCTCTTAGTTGATCCAAGAAAGCAAGAAACTGTAATTTGGTCCATTAGTCTCATAATTTTTGAAGGGATGGAACACGTGGATTTCATTGAGTAGAACCCACGTACTTACTCGTTTTTATGTATGAATATGAACTTAAATATTTTAAATAATGTTACATGCATGCATACATGCCCTATTTATCAGATATAGTTCACTGTTCATGTGACTAGTGAATCCGCATTTTGATGTTACACGACCGGAAATCATTGTGATGCTGTATACTATAGTGATCGGTGTTACTAGAAATCTGGAATGCGATAAAAATACCTGAAAACTCGGCGGGGAGGAGGGTGACTATTCGTAAAAATTGCATGGCATTCCGAAATTTTGGGATTAAAATAATTTTTAAAAAAAGCATAATTGATACTTGACGGCGCCAAAATTTTAGTTAAACCTGAATGGTTCCTTAAAACTGAAGAAATAATAATACATGCATGGAATACGACATGTCTATTTCTCCATTGAGACTGTCCCTTGTATCTAAATTGTAGCACTTGACGAAACATATCCTAACAGTCTTGTCAAATGTTTACTCTTATAAGTATTTCCCACTTCAACTTGATTTTTAAACAATATTTGTACTTAAAATTGGAAAATTCTGGGAATTTTTTAAACCCAGAACTGTAGAAATGCGTTGTAATCTCAATATTGCTGAAAGGTCAATGAGTCGACATTTAGACGTAAAAGCACGGCGTGGCATTCGTACGGCAACATCTCATTGAAGTCACTCGCATCTACCACATTTCCTTCACAACTTAGACCTAATATTATAATGTGACCTATGCATTGGGTGATGGCTAGCATCGGCAAAGCGATATTGATTTAGCATCGCCGTGTACAACCTTATTAGAAACCCTGAAATTACGTTATAATAGTGTAATATTAGTCCTATTATCTCCATTCATAATATAATCCGATTTAATAGGCCAATTGGCAACTTTTGAAAAGAGAAAATCATTTTTACTTAACTTACTTAGTTATAGGATTTATGTATTTTTGAAATGCTGTTGATAATACTTTGCACAACATATCAGCGGTGTCATATCCTTGTGAGTAGCACTTTCTTTCTGTTGATGACAGTAAGTTTCTGGGTTCAAAACCGGTGGTTCCGCACCCCATTCGATAAACCAAATAAAATATGTAATCTTCTGGGTGCAATTATCCTGGAAGATGTCGACAAAATAGGGAAAGAAACTTGATCCATGTGGCTAAATTTTCTCTTACACACTGAGTAGGCACAATTCAGCTGTCTGCCTCCCATCTAACCAATCTAAATTTAGATGATTTGCGACCGTTATTAAAGCAGTGAGCGAAATGATATTTTATTGGAGGAATGTTTTTCTCTTACGCATTGATTCAATTTATGTCAAATCTTTTGTTGTATGAAAATACCGTAATTTACCTCAGAAATAACATCTCTAATTGAAAAATGAAATGTCACAGGAGCATCATTGTTTATTGTACAGTATTTGGCAACCCTTTCCACCACATTGTTGCAGTTAAAAAGTTGGAACCCCTCGCTAGATTAAGCATAATAATTATCAAAGTTATTTTCCGGCCTTAATGAATATGAATATGAATGAATAAATCATATAATTGCCAAAACTCTTCCTATAATTTTCTCCTAAGGATTAATGTGGAGGGAAAACAGCGAAGAAATTAAATTATTTCCTCTTGAAAAACAATATTCCCACCAGAAGCTCGTTAAAGCATCAAATCACAGTAATCAACCCGAAGGTCGGTTTGGTAGGTGAAGGTAGAG
>LYUA01000437.1:98675-114060 GCA_002093875.1 Calopteryx splendens
GGTAAAAATTATAACTATGGCTACTTCACTACTGTGACGTGAAAACAATGGGAATCCAACGCATTATTATCTTGTGGAGCAGCGGTCTATTACCATTTTTATTAACGAGGGACGCCATGGAACGCTCTCGAGTAAAATGTTAATGAGATTGAATAGTAAACCACTCGCAACTCTGGATAGGGTTTCCTAGGGGAGAGCACTAACATCAGTGGAGTAGCGAATGTAATTTAGGATTGAAAACCGTAAACACGGAATGACAGATAACCTCAGACCAAGTAAAGTTTGGAAAACCTGAAAATGGAAATAAACGGGCATCATATTAGTAAAATTTACATGCTTACATGTACATACACTAAATAATATGATGAGAAAGTGGGAGGAGCATGCAAAGACATCGAGGAACTAATTAAAATGTAAAAGGAGAAGAAATCTGATGATTACAGGAGATTGGAATGCAATCGTCGTCGCAGAGGACTAGAAGGGAATTCAATCTGAGTCTGTGGATTGAGAAAACGGAAGGAGAGAGGAGAAAAAAGTAGAGAATTCTTCTCGCGGAATTAGTATTGGAAAATTAGTATTGGAAAACACCCTGTTTGGAAACCACCACAGAGGAAGACAAACATGAAAAATGCCACGAGACAGAAAAGTGCATGTGTTAAGAGTTCATGCGTTGACTGCATGTGTGAGATTGAAGGAGGTCGTCCAATGACGCCATTCGCATTTGAGACCTGATTGGACTTATAGCTGCCATTCACGTCCCGAAAGCGGGATTGCCCAGCATTTTAGCACCAATCTACACGTGACTACATTCTTGCGTACTATAGATTGATGAATCAAGCCAAAGATTGCACATGTTATGCGGACATCATTATAACAAATTGATGAAGTGCCAACTTATATTTAAATGCTGAAGAGAGCAACAAACAACCGGTGACAAGTAGAAAAATAGGAAGAAATTGAACTACAACTAACCTTCCCATGGACTTTCTCAACAGACTCGGAAAAAACAAGACAAAACAGGAAACCAAAAGAAAGGTCGCAGTATAAAAAATGTGGACCAATGAAAACTGCAACAGAAGTCAAAGGGAGAAAGAAAGTTATAAAGAATTAAGGCCCAGATTACGAATAAGTGCTTCTCTTCTTCTTATTTAACTAAAGGTCCGGCCATGCCGCTGCAATCAAATGGTCCTCTTTTCCCTTGAATTGTAGGTTAGCTCTCCATCAATTCCTGTGCCCTGTTCAAATACTGCAGCTTTGGTCTTCCTCTCCCATTCTTCTCCAGCACCTTCCCCTCCATAATGTTTACAATAACGTTATTGGGTCTAAATGAGTGCTATGACTACTTTCATGTAAAATAAAATGTAAAAACTGAAAGGAGGTGATGGCACTATCTAACAATAACAAATTAAATAATGTAATATAAGAATTAGTTGAGATAAACATTTATGTGTGGAAGAGTAAAGAAATCTCGTACCGGAAAAAATTAAAGCAGCTCCTGAGATAGCTATAAATCACTTCGAGGAACTTTATTCAAAGATGAAATGTAATAAGTAAAAAGAACGATAACATTTTAATTGAATTTGAAGAAGTAGTGGAGAGGTATACAATACCAGTAACATATCTTTATTCAAAGTAAAAGAACTTAAAAATTTAAGTGGAATACATTTATGACCAATTTTAACATGGGGATCCTTAGGGGTAATATACGAAGATGCATGCATCGGAAATAGGTTAATTTTAGGAAAAGATTGGCTAAAAGGGAGGCTATTTTTGCTCTCAGGCCTCCTATGAAAGAGAGGATACAACAGGATCACAGTCGTTGCATTCATGGACTAGGGAAAAAACAATAATGTCAAGTAGAAAAAATGCTAATTATTCTGAAAGGCGTTGGAGTATTTAATAATAGCAAAGACATCCTACGTTAAGACGAAGTACTTGTAATTAAATCAGAACTCAGTGGTATAGAAGTAAGAATATGAAAATAAGTAAACAAGCATGTGCATTCTCATCATTTAGGTCTCTTCGACGTTTATATTGAAGGTGGAATAAATGAAATTAAAGTATTTGCTGATGGAATCTGCATCAACGGATAAAATATCAACATCTTAGGTTGTTTAGAAAATTTATCTGTAGTGGTAGAATAAAGGGATCTGAAGAACACGCGTATTAATTTGGAGAAGATGACGAAACAGTACAATTTCAATTAATAAAACCAAGGTAATGGTCTATTCCTGAAGGAAGAGGATAGAGAAATGCAAAAAGGGGAAATCAAATGATAGAAGTGGAATAGTTTCAGGACTTGGGAATTACGGCTACCACCAAGGGAAAAAGCAAGAAGATAATGAATCGAATAGCATAAGTCTGAAGGCTATCTCAATTAATAACCATATAAAGGATAGTTTTAGGCTTCACTATGAGGAAGTATTTTTCATCATCGTGACAAAGGAGATCGCTATAAGTTATTCCGCTTCGCTAAAGCTTCTTTTCCATTACTTCCCACCCCATATATTTTGTCACATGGCGAGTTAGTTTTTCCTATTCAAGCCAACCTACTGCCCCGTCACCCTAAACATGAATTGGTCATGTTTTTTTTCCAAACCCTGCTTTATATACGCACTTCGCGCATCAAAGCTTATAATCACACACATTTCCATTTCTGATCTACCAAATCTATGTACTAACCTTTGTCTTCTCGACCTCTCGAATAAAATATAAAACTCTGGAAATACTATCTTCATTTTGAATAATGGTTCTTTTCACGGTTTTTGTATCCAAAAATTATGAAATGAACGTAAGTTGGAGAACTTGACATTTTGCACTCGAGGTGGCGTTAAAATTTTCACATAACAGGTTTGAAAAATCAATAAAAAATCATTTGATCAGTATCCGTGTGTAATGAATGCATCTTTATGAAAACACTGGGTCCTTAATTTAAGCTTAATTTGTGGAAATCATCCGCTTAAATATCCCTATACCTAAACGACCAAATTTAAGTGCATTAAAAATATCGTCTTACTCGATCAAGCCTACATAGGATTGAAAACACTCACGGTAATGGCACCTATATCCTTCATGATTTTATCAGCATAATTCAGAAAATGAATATGACATAACACAACTGACTTTCAGAGAACTAAAGCGATGGACAGCCTGCAAACCACTCACAGCGAGCTATTAACATAACGTCCTATTGTTTGCGGCTGGACTTTGTGGAATTGGTCCATATTTGCATGACATTAAAAATTACACTGTGAATTTTCCGCATATGTATGCACAGCAGCGGGTAACTCTGTTTAAGGTACTGTCGCGGCATTTCCCGCNNNTGCACAGCAGCGGGTAACTCTGTTTAAGGTACTGTCGCGGCATTTCCCGCAGTTTCCCGCAACAAATTACAGGGTTTTGAATGTCATTCAAAAATGATTGTACTCAGATTATTACATGCCATCACACACTGGCCAGTACTGCAGAAATATCATTATAATCGTCAATTCACGACGAATATCATTAAATAACTTATAAGATTGAATAGTTGCACGCTCATATGAAGTTAAATGGCGGAACTCTTTTGACAATAATGATGTTCTTCAGCAATCAAGAGTTAACCTACAATAAAGAAAATTAAAAATCATAAAAATACCAAAAAGATTCCCTCAATTAAGAATGATTTACAGTAAACTGAATCTTACGTTGGGCATTAATTTCCCGTTTTTGCCGTTCGTTGGTTCCTTAGCAGTATCAGTGATTGAGGTTCAGTGGTTGTCACCGCCTCGGGATTATTTTCTCCGTGCAAAAGTGTTGAGTAGTTTTGAGTGCCCTTGTTA
The DNA here is from genome assembly GCA_002093875.1 of Calopteryx splendens. Taxonomy (NCBI): domain Eukaryota; kingdom Metazoa; phylum Arthropoda; class Insecta; order Odonata; family Calopterygidae; genus Calopteryx; species Calopteryx splendens. The sequence goes on from LYUA01000437.1 coordinate 102,497, forward strand.
ATTACTCATTAGAGTTGAGTTCACCTAGGGAAGGAACCATTTCCCCGTAAATCACCACGAAATATTTGACCGTCGGGGTTGCTACCGTTTCCTAGAATTATTGCCCGAATTACTGTAACCGGTAGCTAGGATTCGGTACTAGTAACTAATTTTTTTCCATGGATACCAAACTCAGGAAAATATTTAAATGCCTATAAACAGTAAGGATTGATAGCGATACCTATGTACCGAGAAATACCCAAGGTTATCGTCTTAGGTACTGATACATGTCCTACCAGCACCTAGAATTCTTACCTCAGGTACTGTTACCTAGTTTACTTGCCCAATTCCTGTTTGAGTGAATGTTTTAAATGCACTATGTTATCTATAAGGAACGAATCTACGGATATCATTTATTGTCTTGTTTTTATTATTAATGCATGCATTATTCATTATTGTGTCATCACGATTGGTTGAAGGCATTGCGACTACTAAAGAAGTTCCTCCTTTGACAGTAATTTTTTTGCAAGGTAATTCGTGTAATGTGCCTCCGCTGACTTTAGATTTATGCAGGCCACCACCTAATATGTCGTTGAATGCCAAATCACTTACGTCTTAGATCGAAATGAAACTAATTGCGTGATCAGATGCCTGACCTGGACTTACCTTTAATGTGCGATCTGCGTTGACAGGACCCTGTGATAGGGCTCACGGCATTCTTCACGTAGACCACGACTTCGTTTTTCAGCCTTGGGAGCAGTCGCATCACCGACAGGAGCTGCATGGACGAGGTCTGGTGCAGTATTTTCCACAGCAGGACCTCTTATTCACAGGAACGAAGACCAATTGCGATCAAGGAATTTGCAACTCACATAATGATATTCCTTAGCTAGTAAAACCGCTACAATTCACGTATAGTAATGCCGTAGAAACCATAGGTCACTTTAATAATTCGAATTACGTATCTCATGAGATTTTAAAGACCGGATATTCCCAGTCCAGGAGATTTTGAAGTTTCACATCTTTGAAAACTTATGAGCAGTCGATAGATATGATATAAAAAAGAATGTATTTTTGAAGAGATGACCCTCTTCAAAAATACTTTCTAAGTAGTTAGTTACTCTAAAATACATCCCCTAATGAAGCGAATCTTGTGACGCAACCACGCTACTTGGTGTTGGATACACGAAACACTGTCCATCCTCAAACAGAAGGATAATGAATGTTTTCTATGCTTCTCTTCTTCAAGGTTGGCTAACAACGCCCCGGTACGCTTGATTTAAATTGATGAAATCTCAGATTTTCCCTCAGAAGGACCTTTAGAAACTTCTGATTTATGTCTAGTCTTTTTTTTACTATCCTCCGGCGTCGTAAAACCGAAGTCCCATCTCCTAGGATATGTCCACGATCATCCCATATACTATAAATAACTGCCAAATAAACTATTTTAATCGTATATTGCCCAATTGCAAAAGTAGAGGCACACTATTGACCTTAAAGAGCCATCGGCAGGTTCTGATACAGAAACAGGTTTAATATAAAAAAGTTATGGACAAAGGAGGGGATAGAGATTTCCAGTTCTCAGAGGGTTCAGCTCATAGAGAAAATGAGTATCATGATGAAATGATGCGCTGAAAATCAGGTTTTAATATTGTTTTCAGCGTTAGGCAAGAACGTTGTCTACACTGCTTATTTAATATGTGACGGGGTAATTGAAGATGCGAAGCATTTACGGTAGAGGTGGATGTGAATGTTCATGTGCTTACTATGGCGATTACGCAACGTGACGGAGAGTATGGATTATGAAATATAGGTGACCGAACCTGTGATGCATAATAAAGAAAGTAAGAGTAGTGATTGCAATTGAACAGTTTTATGGTTGAGTTGGCTTAGTTCTAGGTTCCTATTCCGATCAAAATGCATAACAAATGCCCAAGGTGCAAAAGTAATTCAAGGCAAAGGGTTTAGCCCATCCAATGCATATTAGTTTCCGTATCCGCCTTCGTATACCTTAACAGTCGCGTCCCTTTATCGGAGAATGCAATGCCGATAAAAGGAGCTGATAAAGAAGACTACGTCCATCAGCGTGGTAATAGCATTCGATGGTGAAATACGTCTTTTTTGTCAGATAGATGAATACCTAGCTTCACCATATGTCAGGCAGTGTCCGTTGGGGACGGAAATCCTATTTTATGCTGCGGGTGCTACATCGTTCTTTCCATAAATTATTTTCAGTGACTACTTTCATTACGAAGCAACTAAAACAGGAATGTGAACTTTCTTGGCATACTTTGAAACGTATACTAATGCACGGGAGATCGATTCAAAGGTCATAAACGCGGACAAATGTAAATGAAACCCGATTCGTCCCGACCATCGATGTTGATTTGCATCGATTTCGTATACGCATTTTTTGTCTTTCTGCTGTGAGCAGTGCATGGCCAACTGGCAAGAAGCAAGCTGTTACACTATATGTATTATGTGGTCCGCCTGTTGAATCATCGGCCCAAATTGCATACCTTTATGCACACTCAGTTTTGTACAAGATGTGATTTAAATTAGGGAAGTCACCATACGGAGTCAAGAGTAATGTCTCACAGGAACATCCAACAAGTATGTACCATTACACCCACCGGATAAGGATACGGGGATCTTCTTTATGCAAAAAAAATCGAGATGAAAAGTTTTATTTCCTCGAACCTCAACCTCGAAACGTAGCCTTTAGTATTAGTTCTTACGGGGAAATGCACATAACCGTTGAATATGAACCGGAAACGTTTTATGCGAATTACCTTTTCCGAAAACCACTTCAATTCCGTTTATTTTTCTCTTTGAAAAGAGTAAATAATGTGTGAAATCCACCATCCAATTCAGTATTTGAATCCTTTCTTCTCTCTATTTAAGTTCTAGTTCGAGGTGTAATAGTCTATATATTTTCCCATTTATCGTACGCAAATGTCCATCTGTAGGCAATTTTCATTCATTCATTTATACGCATCCCTTCCTAAAAAGGGTACCCTTACAAATGCTCGTTAGCAATTCACAACCTTTTACACCTCTAAAATTGCTGTATTTGCAGGGGCGGAAAAAGATACTCCGTTTGCCCATGCTTCTTTGCACAAAGGTTTGAGGACTTGCACAGGATTTGAAAATTTCGGTGGCAGTAGCGCAAACGGAGTAACTGGTGGAAGGGGGTCTGGCATTTGTTTCCAACAAAATTATCTTTCACTCTTTACGTTTGATTGGCTGAAGAAGCGATCGGAAACCTGCCATCCGCTATAGGCTTCAATCCGGCCCACCTTGTTTTTCGAGTAAATTATTTATTTTGTAATGGTGGAAAATAAATTACAGGAGTACGAGAACATTTATGAGCTTCAAAATCATGTCCACGATAGAGGAAAGGCTGCGGACTATTTCTCTAAACCAGGGCTTTCCTTCCTCGATAACACACGCTTTTTTTCACCCGAGTATTTGTGATCATGATAAACGGGACACGAATCCCTTGGTCAGAAGTACACGTGATACGTCCGTGCCATGAAGCACGGTCAGAAAGGTCAGTGTGGATCTCCTGAGACAATGCCTCAGAAAGCAGGTCATCAGGAGGGTTCTCGATCGCGATGGACCTAATCGGAATCCTCGCTCTGGACCCCATGACTTTCCGGCAGCACGCCAGGGGAAGGCCCCCGGTGATATTGTCCATAAGCCGTATAATTCTAACTTTAAAAGTTAGCGACAAAATATCGTCCTCAACGGATACATTATCTCAAGACATGAGATGAGAATCTTTGATCGAAGATATCCGATAAAAAATAAGGTTTATATATTTGAAGTAAAATAGTTGCCGTCCATGAGCATGGAAACGCTGCTCCCCAAAAAGTTAATTTGCCAGTTTCTGAAGGAGTGGAGGGGGGCGAAATGCCCGTAGCATAAACTGGTTCTCATATCCCGGTTATCCTCGATTTATTTTCAGCCGAATGCCATTGGAAACATTTTATTGAATTTTTAAATGGACTATAAAGGTATATAAAGTCTCATTAAGATTAAGCTCATTGGTAACTAATGCCCCAACTTATATCGAATATTATCTTTTGCTTCTACTTTAATAAAATACATACTTTCCTTAGATTGCTACACTCACGTTGTGTACTTCCGCGGTTTTTCTGCCAAAAACTTTGTTTGTCATTATCTCTTTCAAGTATAAATATTGAGACATGAATAATGAGTCGAGTCCAGCTCGCAACTTAAACAAAATTTACTATACAAATAACTATTGTACGCACGAGTATATTTCCTCGATATACCCAATCAACGTATTTCAGTATGCACCATGTTTTTATACGTACTTCCGAGCTGACGAGCGAGGGTTCGGATTAAGCCCGTCGCGGGCGAAGAACCTCCCAATGACCTGCTACCCGAGCGAGACATGGCCCCCAGAAGATCGACACTAACCGAAATAGATCTGAGTGCACATGCAAGAAACTGAAAATGTATATTGTGTATGCATTCGAGTATTTAATGAACAGCACATGAACAACAGCATAAGCGTGTAACGACCGAGAATTACTCGTGTGTCGTGGCACGAGTATGAGGGCATAAACGATGGGAGGTAAATAAATTTGTATCCTATACTCACACAATCAAGTCCTGGGACCAACTAATTGTAACTATTGTTACATGAGAACTTAGGGGAGACTGGTGTTCCCTCGAGTTTAGACAAATGCTTGTTATTTTTTTATTGAGCTTCGCGAGAAACCAAGCACACTTGAGAACGTGGCGGCAATTACTGTAAGAAAACTTCCAATCTCAATCTGATTTTCAGAATATCTCCCGCAGAGAAAATTAGCACTTAAACGAGATAGGTAGCTGGGCACTCCTTTTATTCCAAAGCTCTCTTTACCTCTTGGCTTTAGTCCCTCGAAAATAAAATGGTGGTCTTGAACTCTGCGAAGTATGGGAAACCCTAAATAAAGGTTCTCTACTGGCGGTGGGCGGTGCTGCCCCGTCTTCTCTTCCGTGCCACTATGCACAATGCCAAATCTCTCCGCGTGCTATTTCCGAAGGGCGGGAGAGACAGGCGGATGAAGCCTACCCCCATGTTGTTCAGGGGTGCGGCGAAGAGATAAGAAACACGACGCCGCTGCAACGGAGTCGTGTGAGAGGGAAGGCCGATATGACACTCGTGGAAGAATGTTCCGCAGCATAAATTAAACGCGGTCACCAGCTATCAACTTTACAGCGGCTAAAAAGTGACCTCGTGGGATATGTCTACGTTTTTAACTTGAATTTATACACTATTTTTAGCAGGGATTGAGCAATTTATAGTTTACCTCAAGGATTAATTAACATGTCCATATTTTCTGTGAAGGCTATGAATTACCTTTAGAACGAAATAATTTTATAATCATTATGCATTGTTTATCTGGCTTCGCCAATGACCGTTGTTGAGAGATGAGCCTTTTAAATATTCTTTTACCGTTTTCGGGTTTCTTTCTGGTGCACGTGAAGTATTAGTTATGCCCCAAAAGTAACAGAAACTAAGCGCACCACCTCATTAAAACATCTCTGCGAAGGATTGATTCCGATAGCTAAATAAATATACACGAAGGCAAATTTTCCAAATTCCTACTTTACAAAACACCCTCCCACTGCAATGACTTTCAATGATTCCTGGTCAACTAATTTACTTAGTTTGTTACGCACTAATTGGCTCCGTCGGTTCCTTGTGATGCGGATTCGAGATTTAGGATGTCTTTTCTTCAGTAATTTTTAATGATTTTTCCACTCAGAAAAATAATTAAGGGTTCCAGAAGTAGAAAGAGCCCGTTTTCTTCCTGTATATTTACTACTATACTTAATTGATTTCGTAGACAGTATCTCGCCCCATGCATAGTGACAAATCATACGTACCTGCGTCAAAGATCAATTTTCAGCTGTTGTAGTAAAAGCGAATATTTTCTTTTGTGTACATAGAAGCAAAGACCTGATGACGAAAGCATAGAACTTTCAAAATGTTATAGATTTTTAGTGACTGTTTTACAAATTCGTACTCCCGTTATCTTCTACTACTACGAGGATCTCGAGCGTCTGTGGATAATACTCTTTCCCTTCATAATTGCACTTCGTCACTTGTCAGATAGGTTCCTATCTAAAGATAATTTAATTTCCTAAATATATATAAACTATTATAATTCAAAGCTATGATTACACATCATTTCTTTTTAATGTTTCTCCTATCATTTACAGCCTTACATAGCCATACATATTCATGAGCAATTTTATCCCGGATTTCATATGTTGTAGTATATTTTTACATCATTACAACATTAGAGGTCTAGTGACAATGCCAAAGTGCACCACAGCTCATTCATTTGAAAGGAATTTCATGTTAATCCCACATTCCTAATCTCATCCCACACTGGAGATATAGCCAAATGTGGCATTTGCAATAAGTTTCATTTTTGTCAATGAAGGTGAAGAGATCTTAAATTCAAGGCAGGTTCAGCAGAAATACATGCAATGTGGCTACCATTATTTTCCCATGAACATTACAACAAAATTTAAAGTAGTGTACTTCAGATAAACTTAATTCAATCCATTTTTCTTTCAAGCTTAAGTTAACATGCGAAGTATTTTTACAATTTAGTAATTTTAAACACCTTTTTGTGATTATTTTAAGAATGATATCATGAAGAATTTCAGTTAATTCCACTTTTGATATTAAAAACTTCTAATTCTGTTTCCTCATCAAAGATTATTAAATAAATTGAATTAGAAGTATTAAATTCATTCATTCATTAGAGAGTAACCAGCCAAATAGGGTATATGGATGGTGATAAGGCAGAAAACAATGAAACACATTTCTTTTACGGGATGTCTTTATATTGAGCAGTAAACATCTTTCTCCCTCTGCATCACCTCCTTCCATAGCATAGAGCAATGTTTGTTTTCAATGGACAAATGTAAGGAAAAAATATTACTTCCACATTTCAGCCGTTAACTCACATTTTTTTAGCATAACCAACATGTAGAAATAAAGCTTCTGCAATAATATTAATAATAATAATAGTGGTAAAACGGAAGAATAGATTTTTATAGGCCTATATGTACAGATACAAATTAGAGGGAGCCACAGAAGGAAGGCATGACAAAAGTGTTTCTCTCTCTCTCGCTCACTCTCTGATCACCTCTTTCACAAGACTATACAAGGAACTAGTACATGATGATAATTACAGCACTTTGCAGGCTGACCACCCCTCAAACATTTAGAGGGAAAATTTCTTCTGGGAAATCAATCCCCCTTGATACACACATCAGTGCTTGTTCCAACCTCCACAAAGAGAAAAAAAACAGCTGTCCTCATTCACTGGCTATTCCACCGGATCCAAAGGCATTGCATCTTGTACGCACAGTAGTATAACTGTTCGACACTTCTTCCTCCTATCTGCAATGGTGACACTTTCGAAATCCTGAATACCAACAATGCCACAAAGTCACAGTGTATAATGCCAGGGTTTTGATGGAAGCGAACATGATTGTTCTCTTTCAATGATGAAACTTATCTTGACAGAATTTTTCTCACAAGAACAGGTGACAAAAGCCTTGCAAGCTCAACAGCATGCACCAAATGAGAATGACTAACCACCCCATTCACTCTAAAACATTCACGCAGACTAAAAAATTGAAGCTTCATCCAATGAAGGACACCACTCAAATGTTGAATGGTATATGACATATAAAGGCTTTCTTAACAGGGTAATACTTGGTGATAGGAAGCTTTAATGCCAAACAATTTTTTAAACAAGCACACAGTTACCAACTTCCAACCTTTACCCTGACCAATTATCATGTACAACTTTTCCAATGTACAATCTCTGATATATATTATTTCTGTCCCCAACCACTCATCCACCTTCCATCGTATACATCTTTCACTCACACTTTTTTCCTGCACTGACTCCTCTCAATAGACCTTCGACCATTAACTACATCGAAATTGCAGTAAAAAAAATATCATCACAACAAGTAAGATGTGGAACATAGTTGTGGGGACAATATTAATAAACAATAGCATCAGCAATATTTCTATACTTTCTCATCACCGGCCCAAACATTCTCTTTAGATTCATTCACACATGATCGCCACTTAAAAACAATAGCAGCACAACCTACGACGGCGGGCTTTACACTCTCCCACATGCAAAAAAATACACTGCCTCTCTCTCTCTCAACTTAATCCAATTTTGCATCTTTAAGCAAATTTTTTATTTAGGATATTTACATATAATACAGGCACACACCACTTCAAACCACACCACCCATCCTTTCGTGGACCCAAATGAGTTATCACATCGTTAATTACCACTTCTTCACCTCCACAGCAGTTTCTCCAATGATAAAGATTTTCCTCACTGAAATGGACTATTCAATTTCTTTTACTAGTATAATATCAGTGAAATCACCTCCATGAATATGTTTAAGCCATCAGTAAAGAAAAACTCCATATCAGGGAGGCACCCCTGGATCACAGGCTTGATGCCCGTGCACAGATGTACCAATCAAAACATAAAAAATATTTCTTAGACTTTAAGGGACATATGGACTCTCGTCTAGATTTACTAAGGTGGTGAGGCAGTGGATTCTATTCCCTAACATAGACCCACGGCTCCTCTGGACTAGGGTGGGGATTAAAAAAAAATGGAGCAGCAGGCCCAATAAAGAGTTCTGAAAGAGTGATCCAAGGCAGATAATAGAAGTGAAATGAAAAATTTATCACGAGGGTACACAGCACTATTAAAAGCACTTCAAAACATGGCAACTACCTGAATTACACAAATGTGAGACGTATTTAAAAAATTAAGTGCATACGATTTCTTTAAAGCTATTGTACAAGCACTGGCACATCTTTAAGACTCATTTCATTTATGATTGGCAGAGGCAAAAGGTACTTGGAAAACTATTGCATTAAAAAGGAGGTGATGGGATAACTTCACCTTAAAAAAGCTCACAGATTAAATTTTTTAGGGTGAGGGTATTAGAGGATAGCAAGAAGTATGTAGAGAGAGAAGTATCATTAAAAACTCTCTGGGGAAAAATTAAGCGCATAAAAATCTTTACCTCACAGAAAGTTTGGTTAATGAATGGAAAATGACAATATTCTATCAAGCTCTCTCAAGAGAAACAATATGAATAACCTTTCCACAGTATTACCATCATTTGTCTAGCAAATCAAATAGTCCATAGGAGGACTTTAAAAGGATGTCCATTGTATTAAAATTGTACCTGCTGCTGCCCCTTCACTATAAATATATCCCCAACTCACTCCCTCTATCATTTTGTTAAAATCACACGTTTATCTTCCTCTTCATGGCACCGCAATTTACTTTTCTCATGGAATGAGAAAAATATCAGCTATCAGCTAGCTTGGCCTTCTGCAACACAGAGTTCCCCATCTCGGCCTCTCAAACAAAGAGCATTGGCACCACTCATTAAAGCCAACCAAAAAACTTGGATGGGCAAGACCATTTGCCCTAACCCTGAATATATCACATCACACAGGCATGGCTACAGCTTTGGGAGTGGCACTAGGAGGCAGGCTCATCTTGGTGGGGTGACTGGACTCGATCATCCGGGGGCCCTTCTCTTGACCCCCATCCTCCATGCGTTAGGACGCCTGCGCCTGGCCACCTCCACCCAACTGCGCTAACGTCTCTGTCGACGCATTCGCTTTGAGAATCGAGTTCTCCGCCTCCAGCTGGTTTATCCTCTCCATCAGTTCTGCTATCTTCTCCTTTAGCACCTCAACCTCCTCCCTCACAGCAAACATTAGATGGCTCTTAACGAGATCCTAGAAGATAGAAATTGTGTGTGTGGTTAAACAACCTGATTCAGATCTCTTAAAAGTAAATACTACTTAGTGATTTAAAACACACAAAACAAATTAGCCTCTAAATGGACCCCTTACTCCTACTAAAAAAAAGTGACTTTTATTAGGTTGATGACTGAGAAATTATCGATATTATTTTTATGCAATGCTTCACTAGCAAACCAAATATAAAGAGGAAGGTAATTGTATGGCCCACGTCTGGTTTTGACAACAAAGGAATACTCAAGTAACCAGTTTCATGATAAAAATAAGTTATGTGGAGCAAATATACAATATTCATTCTGATTATCAAGGTGAACATATAATAATAAGACACTCAATGTGGTGAACAATTGACCAATTTGAGATGAAAATGATACGAAATTGCGACTATCAACCGTAAGTGGCGCAGTTTGGGGAGGCATAAATCACAGCGCTTTTATTATCCTTAATATTTCGTAAGAGAAACCAAATTATGTGACGTCAAGAAAACAATAGTCAATTAGATGAAAGAGGGCACGGCAAGCCTTGTTACATGCCATCTCGGACTTTCACTCATGCGGGGCGCTAGGGGGGACTTTTTCCAAGGGATGGCCATAATTCGTGTGCCAGCCGTCCATGCTGCTGGCGAACACAAATCGCGTGGATATTCGGCCGAAGGACGGTGGGATCCACAGCGGAAAGAGGAGGTGAACTTGGCAGGGGAGGGAAAAGTTGAAGGCAAATTTATCAATGGTGGCCTTGACCAAGTTTTCCTAGGGCTGCGTCTATCCCACTCCAATCTTTCCACGCACACAGCACTCAAATACGCCCGCCTCCAACTGGGAGAACAGAAGAGGCAATGGTGTCGAAGTCACTCGCTTGCTTCCCACGAGGATTGTGCCAAGTACTGTACGGAGTGCCACGTTATCACTCAAGGGCTCCTTCTCTAAATCAGGATTATTTTGAAAGACTATGGCCCGTTAACTTATTAAACAAAGTAAAAGTAAACAACAAATCAACTTATAAGACCAAAAGGATGACGTAGTTGACGCCAGCACTCACCTAGGGCTTGGGAAAATCTACTACCACTAAAGGCACTCCTATGTAATTTGGATCGAGTCGCATTGTCCATCGACACGCGATTTACGTATGAGCATAAGTTTGCAGATACTTAAACTAAAACCAATACGTAATTCAAACTTCCCCTTAGAATTAACCCTTCACTTTACGAATAAATGGAATTTGAATGTAAGTTCGAACAGCAAACAGGTTAGTGAACGCACGTTTTGAGCGAGTTAGTCGATTGCCTTGGATAAAATTTCCTGCAATGAGATATGAAGATTCATTTTTCCAAAAAGGTCGGTAACTCGTAATTTCAGTGGAAACACAACCTTCTTACAAATCGTGCCTCTTGTTTTATCTTAAATTTCGGATTATTTTGGCCCACAAACATTAAAAAAACACCCCACTCAATATAATAGAATCTAATGCAGGTTGCACGACTGAACGAAGAAAGAAAAAGAATATTTCAAAGAAACGGCGACACGAGGAGGCCTCGGAAGAAATAAACCATCATCGTAATTTGGAAATCAGGAGCGGAGAATTATGTGTAAAAGTGGTGAATGCAATGGTGAAAGGGGAGATGTGGCGAGGGGAAAGAACGCCCGAGAGAGCACGCGTGGCTCGGGGCAGAGAGTGAGGCGAGGGGAAGGGGGCGAGGGGAATGGGGCGAGGGGACGGG
>LYUA01000437.1:166855-185494 GCA_002093875.1 Calopteryx splendens
TGAAGCTGAGGGTGCCAAGAGGCATCACCCGGAATCGAACCCGGGTCCTCGGGTCAGTAGCCCAGCGCTCTAACAACTGGACTACCACGCCCCTATTCAATTAGATATGATCCAAAAAATAATAGCACTAAAATGTGATACACCACCGAGAAAAGATTATATAGAGAGTGGAAATTAAACTTTAATCTACCGTTGACTTTGGTTTCTTGGGTGTTGAATTCAGCGATGCCTCAGGGCACCAATGGACGCAAATAATTACTTCTCGGTAATGGGTTTTATGAAGGACAGTGAGTATCAAGGTTGAAATTAACATAGGTGGCAATGAGACAACGAACACTACATCAGAGGCTAGAGCAAGAGTAGCACCGAGTAAATAGGAACAATAATTCACAAAGATACAAGCCAACAGCGACAGCGTCGTTTATCTAGAGGACTTGACAGGAACGAGCGACGACAGACAACTTCCGGGATATGGGAGCTTCGGGCCCAGCAGAATACGTCCCTGACTGCACACCAATAAGTCCTCCAACCGCGATTCATTCGGAAAGAGAGAGAGGTAGACAGGAGATCGTTTTTGTGTTCGAGATTGGTAATGAGGACGAAGTGAATTCGGTGTGACAAGGAAACCGCAGGTGAAGAAATGAAAAGAAACCGGAAGACATTCGAAGAATAACGGAATCGTCAAGTCGAAAAAAGGTCCGAAAAAAATAGGGAACGGGAGAGAAAGCATAGTTTCCAGCAAGAGCGATGAAAAAAGAGGGAAGGAGCTTATGCCGACAAGGGCAAAGAACCACGCAACAACTGCCACGGCGTGCAGACAAGTGAAAGAGGACAAAAAGCACATATACGCTGCTGAGGTCATACATTTTAAGTACCTGTACGCCCTCGGGTAAGACACTCGAACACTTGCATTTCTCAGCCACAAGCAAATGCTACCTTTACAATTGCCTCTATTGGTTCAACCAACATGGTCATAAGCTCTAATGGTGGACTGACAGGTGAGGGTAGAGTTCACCTGGTACTAAGCCATACGGCCTGAGAAATTCTCACTATCAGGGTAAAAACGGGGCCCCTTCCGTTCCCTGTGCCACCTGCGGTTTCTTAGAAAGCTGCGGCCTTCTGGAAAACTGACCACTTGGATTTAGCTCGGTGTGTTTGAAGTGAAACCGGGACCCTTCGGTCAGCTAACAGACACTACATTCACAGGGCTGTCACGCCGTACTTACATCCGGTTTGAATTAGGTATTTTTACGATGATAACCTACAACTATTTTTAATTATAACGTACGTAGTGGCTAAATAAGAGTAAGACAATTGACATGAAATTCTTAAATCACTCTAATTCTCAAACAATTATCGCAAAGTTTATGAATTTGGACTGCATTTACCTCAGAGCACTTCCACCCTCCGCGGAGAATATGATTCTCTGCCACTATGTCATATTCACATTGGTACTTTATTTTGCCATGACGAAATTTTACGGGTAATAAAAAGAGGATCCTAATATTATCACAGATTTCAAGATTATCATCAACGGTGTTATTGAGAAATAAAGCAAAAATTTTAATAAAACAACTGGATACATTCTTTTCGTTGCGTGAGCAAGAAACATGAAAAACGAGGATAATCATAAAGTTGAGGCTTTTTAAATGTTGGGACGAGAATCACAGGTGTGTTAGCCTTGATAGGAAAAGATATAATTACCCTTTTAAATGGGCATGAGTACAGGAGGGTGAGCACAATAAGGCGACGATAGAGGGGAAAAGTTATTTGAGCTGTCAGAATCCTTCGACGATAAGCACTAGTTTTTAGTGACCCCTCGAAGCCTTACTAAACGTTACAATGAGTATTAAAAAATTGAGATTTAAAAAGCTAAACCATTTTTTCAATTAAAACATTTTCCTTGAATAACAATACATTTAAAAGTTAAAAAACCGAGAGCTCACGCCATAGAAATGTATTTAAATATTTGTCCTGCTAACTAGATTGAATATCGATCTACTCCATTGCAACTTACAATTGCTTGATACTGCCACAAAGTGAAGAACATAAATTAATCAAAACTTCACTCCACGATCTTGGTTAGAGAGAGGTTTCAATATCTGCTGGAATTTTTTAAATTTCATCTATCCTTCACAATTATATCTCTACTACAGCACAGTAGAAAAATTAAAAAAATGGTGAATTGAAAATTTACGAAGTAGAACGAAAAACTAATAGCAATAGTTGAACACTTCCTGTAAAAGGTGTCCATCATCCCTATTATACTCATAAGAACTAGTTGGTCGCTCGTTTTATCGATCAATGAAAAACAGACCAACGAGTACTTTCTTTTCTAGAATTTCTTTGAAACATGGTTCTAAAAATGTACTCAGATCCAAAGTGATTTCCACTACTTAAACGCTCATATCTAAGGAAACAAAAAATATAACATATTAAATTATAAATAACATACTGAATATAACATACTGAAATTATAAATAAGGTACTTAAACGGCAGAAATGAATTATGGGAAGCCTAAGTGATGAAGTTCGAAGGAAAGGCTCAAATGAAATCAGATTTAAGAACAAGGATATAACAGGTCAACGAACTAAAAGGGAGAGAAAAGAAGAGGGTAGGAATACGAAGGACTAAAATACCGAATATCCTGACGGACAATAATATTTTTAAAAATTCTTTAAATTTGAATGAGTACGTATTTGGTGACCCCAACTGACAATTTATGCTTGGTGAAATTTGTTCCACTTCTATCATTTCAACTTGAGCAATAATTCTACTACTAAAAAATAGAAAATATTAACTAGAAATTAAGTTTAACTTGAAGGAAGCGGGACTTTTTTTAACGGAATGTTTGAAATAAGAAATTGCAGGGAGTTAGTCTAAATGCAATGCCGCGAACATGTAAGTACGTGATCAACAGAAAGAAGTGTCATCGACATGGAGGAAGTCAACTTTGAAAAGAACGGAGGGAACGTTATGAGACAACGTCATCAACAGAAAGGGGAACACCCTCTTCCAGATATCTGTGTACACAATGGAGACGTTAGCAACTAACTTCAGACAATGCGTTGCAAGAAATTTCCTGGGGCAATTAAGAGAGCAAGTCTATAAAACGAGTCCCTACATTACGTGATTAAGAGGACTTCTGTCACGCCTTCTGAGCGGTGAGTAAATAAAAGGAAGGGGACCCTTATGCAACGGGACGCTGACATTTAAGAGATCACACGCGCCTTTGATTCACTGTTTACAACTCTAAACTCCGGATGGAAGAGAGCTATTGTCATTAAGTAAAGGCCTGATCAATGGAGGCAAAATATGCACGAGGGTACGCTCAAGAAATAGCGAGGGAGCCGACTTCTTGCACAATGTTGCACCAGCCAAAAGATCAAAGACGTGCAATGGTTAGGCATGCCACATGCACTCCCCGACTTGCGTGCTGTAGCTCAAAGGTGTCTACCCTTTAAAGTAATGAGAAATAAATCACCTCTTCAGTTGCCCTTACAAAAATCATTACTGCCGAAATGAAATGCACATAAAGTGAAAAACGAAGAAAAATGCATAGGAGTAGAAGAGGGTAAGGAAATATGAAGCACAACAAGAAAAGGAAGAACAAGATAGATTGGGCACCCCTTGAGACATAATGATAGGGAATAAGGGGATAGGTAGGACAGGCAAATAGGAATGTAAAACGGTAGAGCTAACATAGAGAGAAATATTTACATTGTAAAGGGAAGAATGGAGAGCTGCAGTCGACCAATCTTTGGATCGAAACGTTGACTCTAATGCACAGATTTGATAAAGCAGATGAAAGCTTTAAATTAGGAAAAAAATCAACATTTCAATTTCTTAATTCCGAACCTGCCACATGCTCGTTATTTCTAGACTCTTTCCAATTCATAGAGTAATAAACAGGAATGTCAGCAAAAAAAACCAGTTCTCCTTTGTATGTAACTCTTGGCGAGAGGATCACACCACGGTGCACCTACATTTTACGCAATATAAGAGCGAGCAGCCATTTGGTAAAATCACCCACCGGTCAGGCACGAAACTACGTTTTCAGTTTAGGCGTAGATGCCTCTCAAAGAAACCTAACAGTGCCCACCAAAGCGGGTTGATTGAAGGGAAGGGAAGCCCGAGTATGCAAGCGAGGGGGGAGGCGGATTGGTTCAGGGGGGGGGGAAAGCCTGAGGCGAAAGCTAGCGGTGGCTACGGCCAAAGGGCATTTCGACCAAATGGAAAAAGAGAGACGAATTCAAAGTGAGGCCTGCCATCATTCCGCTTGGAGGCAAACTGACCACCCTGCCACGCTTCATTCGAGCAAAGAGGGAGAAGAATCACATCGCGATATTTACTGCAAGTGCCCTCATAATACAGGGTTTATTAATAAATTTAAACATTAATGCATACAGATAATAAAGTATACATATATTTTGCAATTTACATTCAAAATAAATAATTGCTGACAATTTTATAGAAAATTATGTATTTTTCCAAAAGATTATTAAAATAAAAGTGCTGTGGCAAACTAAAATAGTTGCATTTCAAGAATACCTGCGAAGGTGAACCCACGGCCAACGCTCGACAGAAGTTCGAAAAATGAGTGAACTTAAGGATAAAAGTAAATTATTCAATTCTGCAATGACAGGTATTCCATGAGTTCAGAAACCACTTCAAATAGCACTCAGATTACTTTTTTATTGGACAGAGCATACTGTATGATAAGCTGAAATGAGATTTCATAACCCCTATACAAAATGTCAACACCGATTCACAGACTTAAACCTTATAAATTTCCAAAACCATCTAATTCTGACAAGAAACCTAAAAAATAACAAATAATTTAAAAAACGAGAGGAAATATATAAGTAGCTTTCCGTGTGCTCTTTAAAGGTAAAATGATGCACATAGCTATTACGGAGTGTTGTTCCCCTTCGTTCAGAAGGGAAGCCTCAAGGACCCATTTACGCTCTCCCAGCATTGCTTTGGGCAAGAGATCTACGTGTGGGGAACTTGTTCCCTTATAAGGTCCTACATAAAAAACAATCCCTAAACAGCGGATTTCAAAACGCTTTTATACGAAGTTAATACAAAATATTACTTACACGCACGAAAAGCCTCAACATGGCACAAAGATTTACGCCCTGAGCAGACATTTAATCACACGATTCAGCATTATTTATCACAATATTTAAACATCTAAAATCATGATAGCTTTTACTTATTGATTCTTAGGTCAGCTAGATTGACACTATAAATAGAGACAAAATTTCTTCTTTCAAAAGTACACAGGCAACAAGCGAAAGGCAATTCGTGTAAACAAACAATGCTCGTGAAAAACGACCCACCGAAATGAATTTATATTCCGGCTGTTGACACTGGCAGGAAAATATCCATGAGGTCGTCTTACCGAGACACCTGCGTTTCACCTGATGGCAACCGGAGGCAGCGAGAGGAAAGATGCCGCCTCTTCCCCATCCGTTTCGGTCGGCCTAAGGTAAACAGCGAGGGGCGAGGAAGGAATGCTGGACAGAAGGGATCTGGGCGGGAAAGCAAGAGTGCAGGGAGAGCGTGGCACGGGTGCTCCGTGGAACGCTGCTCCACGGCGTGCACATAACGGAAAGAGAGCGCTTACCCACGAGTCCTGACGGGATTCGGAGTAGGACCCTCCGGCGGGGAAGGGCGCCAACACACCTCCCTGCCTCCTCTTGACAGAATCCGGATTCATCCGGAGAGCAAGGTCGGATACACTATGTCCAAAATTCCTCAAAAACAAACACGTCGCGCGCGTCGCCGGCTCGAGGAATGGACGCACCAACTGGAGACGTGGGCAAGGCCAGCCAACATCATCAGCCTCCCGAACTCCCCTTCGTGTTTGGAAAATCCTCGATTTATTTTGCCGTCGACAGATTTAAATGGCTACGACTTCCCCACCTCGGCCACGGACTGGAATCTCAACAACACGAGACCCCATCATTCCCCCTCAATGCTCAGACGTGAACCACTTCCAGTTGGCTTGCCGATGGAAGAGGAGGCGTTATAAAGCTTCCGGGACGAGCGAAACTGAGACATTATAATTTTAAACTGCTACGTCGAGAATGCTCAAGAAATGGGAAAATTTATTCGCGGAATTAGTGATTCTCGCGTACGAAATCAAATGAAAAGTCCATGTTATGAATTATTAGCATTAACTGCGATACGCTTATAGGTATTACATTTTTACAGGAAACGCATCACCAAATACGTTCATTTAACTTGGTTGGCTTACACATACCCCACACGAGGCCCGCTTTTAAAATAATACTATAAAAAGAACCAGGCGTAATCATGTAAAATAATATCAATATCACAAACTTATTACAAACCATCTACGTACGTACTTCATCGCTACAGCTTATCCACTCCATCTACTTGAAAGAAAAGCCAGAAATGTGGCTCGACCGCCTAAAAAAACCCATATAAGAGAACTTCCTTCGTAAATTAATCAATGACGATTATGCAATAATTAATGCACGGATAAAAATGCAACATGTTAATATAAATGATTGCCAATGTTAGTCTACCGTTAGGGTATGCTTTAGAAGGACACCACTACTACACAGCTAATAAAACGATAAAAGCAAAACAAGCTACACTACAAGCCCATGCTTCAAACGTCAAGAATACAATTCCCGCTCAGCAAGTACTGAATCCACTTTTCCTACCTTCTTTGGATTTCTTCCAATAGCCTTCACTCCTCTCCTACTATATACAAAACTTCTTAGTTCGTTTTTCTTACCGCCCACTTAACCTTTTCCATTCTTCTCCACAACCACATCTCAAATGCCTAAAACCTAACATTATCCTCTTTGCCTCAACGACCACGTTTCTGAGCCATACAAAACCGGACTCCATATCAACGTCTTCACTAGTCTCTTCCTTACATCTTTACCTAAGATCCCTGTCATCAAATCTCTCCTTGTAAAAGCCTCTTTATCTAACGATATTCTTTTTCTGGTGCCCTTACCACATTGCCCACCTTCGTAAAACACTTCCTAAAAAAAACTAAAATGCTCTACTTACTAACGTTTATGGCCTCCAATTGTAATGCTTTTCTTAGGGCTCTCATTTCTTTGAGAATCTCAACTAAAATTACCAAAACTTTTAACAAAAAGTATTCCCTAGATATTCCTGCTCTTCGCAACCGATGCCTTGCAATGTACTGTTGATAGTGAAATAATATATAGTTAAATGCAATTAAATATCGAGATTTCTGAAGGAAAATGATTTTTAAAAGGTCCTCATCGCAAAATGCACTTCAACGCGAGGTGAGATCTTTGAGGAGCACATGATCATCTCACAATTTTACCATAAAGAGGATCGCAGAAAGAACACAGTAATCAAACCGAATGTTCGATTGCAAGATTACTGCTGAAAAGACAACGTAAGCCGTCTCACGTCGAAATTCCCAAGAAAAAAAAACATGATTTTCCTGGAATGAAACAAGGGCTTGAGTGCACGGTGCCAACGGCTCAGGGTCCTTGACGCAAGGAAACGGCGCCCTGTGGGATCAAATCATTAAGGCAAGTGGGAAGGACGAGAGGAGAGGGAGGCGGGATTAAGAATCCGAGGGGTGGGGGTGAAGTGACAAAGGGGAGGCGCGGGGGTTGGGGCGTGGCGGAACGCCACCGGAAGGAAGCAGGGGGCGGGGAAGGGGATGCAAGCGGAGGAGGGGATGGTGACACACACAACGTTCGAAGATTCCGGGCGGGGAACGTATCCCAGGGCGGGGGATGGGATGGGGCGATGCGGGTGGGGGCGGAGGAAGGACGGCGCGGGAGAGATCCAAGGGCGCGAATTTTTAGGGATTTCGGAGTCGAGTTTTGCCATTTGCTCCGATGAAAGAGTTTACGGATGGCGCACGGAAAGAGCACGGCTCTAAAAACAGAACGGAAACGAATGGTTTTTGGCAATCCGCTCCAGGAGTGATTCATTCACGGCGGCCGATATTAAATTCGGAGTGGGCCTCCGCCGCGTAAACAAGCAACACCACAAAAGCCTCGGGTCGGAAAGCGATACGCGCGGCAGAAAGCATTCCAGCGGAGATATCCCTGCCCCGGGCGTCCATTCGACTCCCCCCCCCTCCCCTCCACACGCCCTCGCCCCGAAAATAATATATCATTCGCCCGATACCCACAATTGCTAATTTCACTCCAGGGCGCGATATGCAATAAGGCGCCACGAACAGCAAGCGTAATTTAACCGGCAAACGAAAGACTAAGCACACGCTTGCACAACATTATGAGTCGGTAATTCCTAAAATTAGCAAACGGAATAAGAAAAATAACATCAATTTTTACTTTGTCTTTACGCTTTTCGGATACTCACCTTACAGTTTAAACTCCGAAGAAAAGTATTAAAAAAATAAATTTAATTTTTGATATAACTGCATACGACCCAGAACATGATAGGCATCCGCTCGCTGGCAGGTAAATTGACCAAAAAAAAAAGGAAATGAGAATCGGAAAGACTCATTTCAAAGTAAGGGGAGAATAAATCATCAATTACATAATCCCTGTTTATACAACACACATTTCCATAGATTCTCCAAATATGCACTCCATTTGGCTCGGGATCGTCATATTTAAAATGTTGAATCAAAGACTATTTCAACTAAGACTAAAAGCAGTACTCACAATAACTAATGAGCTCGGAACCTACCGCACTGCACCTTTCTTTCGACTTATTCTTAACTTGCTTGCTCGAGACTTACCTGAAAAGAGAAGAAATTTCACATTAGTTCGTTCCACATTCACATTTACAAATTAAAATATAAATTTCGGGAAAAATATGAAACCGTTAATTCATACCAAAAGAAACGCTAAATATTCTGAGGCATACATCATTTTAGACCATTAGTTGTCTAAATATAGTCAATGAACGCCTTTTCCTCGCCAATTGCAATCCCTCCCCATCTGAATTTCAAGTCTTAACATAATTAGATGGACAATGTAGGATGTAGAAAATCATTTCCACGGTGAGATCCTCATAACACAATCGTTTTTAATTTCATATGAAAGGCATTACCATACTTCTTATGGAAATTAGTCACTAAGAATTTGACATGGTAAAGAAGTTAAGCAAACTAGACCCTCCCCGAGACGATTTTAGAAGAGGAATTTGGTGAAAAATGTCAAATAAGTCTCATTATGGAAATGTTGGCAAAAGTATTTACCAAAAAAATAGATGATAACTGTAGGAAGTGACGAGGAAAACATCAGTAGAAACCTATGGTTAAAACTTTTTCACTTAACTTAGTTAAAAACAGAATAAACAGGGTTTATAACCACTCTTAGGGTTATTTAATTTAACACATTTCACAATAAAATTCAGAATAACCAAACTTCTACAGCCTGAAGTCATACACAAAATCGGCATAATAAGGATGAGGCACTGTTAAAAATATTTCTATATTTATTAGCCGGGAAGCTATTTATTGAAGCGAAAATCTTAAAACAGGAAACTAGCTTCGTTCCTCGCTTCCTCACTCTTTCGTTACGTTTCAGAGGTCGTCCAGGAATCAGCTATTTCCAAGCATCAAGGTCAAGTCAACAGTTCATAAATCTCATATCCGAAAACCCGAGACCTTTTTTCATTGCGCAACACGCATGGGATACACTTTTACGATAGCACCCTGAAATAAACAATATTATCTGATTCTCTACCTCCGAGGTTAAGTATAGCATGATCCCGATGAATAAATGCACAGAAACGCTTTTTGCATTCGCTCAAGGGGTGAGGAAACCTTTCCGCACTTATCGCAATATTTACGACCGCAACGATACGATTATTTAAGGAACATGGAATACCTATTCGATGACTGCAGTTTATGATGTTAACTCAGGCCTAATACTCGTGAGCAGATTTGAAGAGTGCTTGGGGATGCTGACAAGGGATTGGAAATATTGCAAGAACAATAGAAAGGCAAATGATAAATAAGTGAATTAAGTACTTGCCATTTTTAAATCCTTCTGGAAACCCAATAAAAGAAAGTTAATGCAAAGATTTCATGCATTCCACAAGGATTTCACGGCAATGCATCAACATAATTTGCTCAATATACATTGAAATAAAACCATCAACATCACTCCTTCCGCTGTTCCTACGAAATATAAAAATGAGCAGAAGGTAGTTCCCACGTTAAGAACGGAAATAAATAAATTATAAATTTAAAATAATGCTAAGCTATGAATATTCCCGAGACTGTAAAATACCCAATTTTCAGGACATAAAATGTCAAGAGAAACGGCGAAGATATTTAAAATATAATACACAATGTTTCTCCGGAAGCCGTCAGAAAACAATCGTAAATCGTATCATTTATGGCGACGTATTTTTAATGAGCCTCGGAGCAGACTCCTTGAGATTTCGGGAGTGGAGTCACGTCCACGCACCCCAAACGAAGGACAACCAACCGCCACCCCCACCCCTCCAACAGCTACGGCCCTCACACAGCCACTCCAAATTTAACGCGGAATCCCACGACTCGCACTTGCTTTCCTCTCACGCGTGAGACGCGCGAAAAAAAATCCTCGCAAACACCCACGGGAGGGCGAAACGGAGACGGGATGCTTTCCCTCGGTTCTCATTTCACGGAATTTTTCGACTTCTCCGTCCGTCCCTCCCTGCATTTCCCTTCAGACCATGCCACTCCCTCCACCTCCGCCCGCCAAGGTTACGCAACCCACAACCATTTGCCCAACGTGCCATTAAAATGAAACACAAGAAAAAACTCCACAATGTTTACGCTTCGGGGCCAAAAGTGCAAGCGGGATTTCAAAAGGAGGGAGAGAAGTTTCCAAACGGTAATCTTCCATTTGGACGTGAGAATGTTTTAATTTTACCGGTTGGGCCAGCCGCAACGGGCTTCACCGATGACTCCTTCCGAGACAAAGTTGTCAGCGATTCTCTACCCACAGCATCCTTACGACCCCTCTTGTTCCGAGGATAAATATCCCACCTACTCCAGCTACTCTCTCCGTGAATATTTTTCGTGAGCTTCGATATAAAATCTATTGAGGGTATAATGAAATTTATAAAATCAAGTATGTACAAATAAGGATAGTTTTGTTCCAGAATTCTCCCAAAAATGCTTAAGGCTTACACAGAGGGGTTCGCAGTGGGAACCGCGAAATTAGAGAATGTGCGAGTATGGCAACAACATACAAACCCCTCTATTTTCTGGATCGATGACTAAAATCTACGTGACTCGTCCGACGGAAATGTTTCGAATAACGCGGTCTATAAAACGGCACAGTCAAACATGCTCATCAAATAAAACTACACATCTCCCATCTCTTCTTCAACCAGGCCTGTAACTTCCGGTGTTACCGCAGAATAGTGGCAACCACCACCCCTATGACATCACTCGGCCGTCATCAAAGAAGAGGGGTGGAATTTGGTGTTATTTTCGGGAGGGTATGCATCATCGGAGGCGCGGGATAGTTAAGAATGGGGTTTACAAAAGTGAACAAAAGAACGAAGATATAACATCGACATTGATGAGTTGCGAGATGCCCTAACATTTGGGAGAATGAGCACGCATGACCGTGAATGAAATAGAAATAATTAAATTCGTGCGCAGAGTCGTAGTTATACGCCGTACCCATAATTCTATTTTCGTGGTCGCCAAAGAAACAATTACCACTCGGACACGATAAAAACTACAGTAAAAAAATATACATAAAAATTCGGCTACAGCAAAATGTTATTTTTATATCTAGTACATTCAATTGGGAATAGGACAAAAATCGGCATAACGAAAAATCTGACTCTTTCATCTAAGGTCACACTGAAAATAATGAAGACAAATGAATAGTTTGGTCAAGGAAGCTACGCGTTTTCAGAATGTGCAGAAAATGTACACATCTGGGCATGGGAGTGTGAGCTTCCGAAAGAAAATCTCGTTGAACCTTCTTCTGAATCCACGCCTCCCTTGGTTCCCTCTCGACCCCAACAGAAGTCGAGAGAGAAGCTTTTCAAAAGAACATCTCGGCGCGCACACACGTGCAACCCTTAGTTGCCATGGAAGTGCCATTGCCAAACGCCCACCCCCTCACTCCCTTTCCCGCCTCCGCTCCTTGACGCGAAGGCAAATGGGGAACATCACAACCACGGAACCCATCCGTCATTCATGCGTCAAAAATTACGCCCCCCCCCTCTTTCCGTCCTCCCACCCGGATTATCTCCCGGCCAAAACCTACGAAATCCCTTCGCCCTCACGTCCAGCTGCGAAGGAAACCCTGTCGTCTCCTCCTCCTTTTCCCATCACTCCTTCCGCCACACACGCGCCCCCTAGCTTTCGCAAGTGCCTCCAAATTCACTTCCGTCTACACCCACGACTCAAACCGCACCGACCTCTATTCTCCGACAAATTTGGCGAAAGCCGCTCACGGGAGAGGAGAAGACACGACGATGTTGCGTAAGGAAAATTCGATGATGCGAGTCGGGGGAGCGCGACTGCGGCCCTTCCACTTCATTCTTCCATTGCCTGCATCGACTAACCCGAGGGACGCGACCTACGGAAAAAGATGACGGGAAAAACCGAGGCGAAACTTGAGTGCACGAAACAACTTACAGGATGTTCACGTTAAAAGTTAACACGGGCCAACGCTATCTCTTCAACCTAATAGGAACTCAATGCCACGGGTGCCAATCGGAGAGTGTCTTTTGAGGTGATTTGACTGTAACACTACATGAGCTTCTAGTTCCTCGCGCTACTGTCGCGTCATGTAGCACATCTACAAAGAACAACTTTTCAAGAGAAAAACCGTCTGCAGTCACGCGCGAGAAGTGACTACTGAAGGGTGTGTGCAACGTACTCGCGTAAATTTCCGTTCCCTCAAACTTGGCTGAATCCCACGCTAATTGTTACTCGTAACTCGGTTTTAAAATTTAATTTGGACCATTAACGTCAAACCAGACAATTAAAACATATGCTGGCTTAAGGCTGCTGAAATTCGTTACTACGGAAAGAGCAAAAACACGTTGAGTAAATCCATTTCAGTCCTTCAGTTCACATCCATGGTTTCGACATAGAATCATCATTGAGATTGGTGGCGATATTGCGAGTCGGTAATGAGGACTTGGAAAACAAATGTAGTGTTTTGATGATTGTGTTGATGCTGATGCTCAAGTCATCATTAAACATCATTCCTAATCTGAGTTCAGACTAAAATCATTCAGAAGTTAGTTTCAGCTGATTCACACGAGTGTGTTTCTCGGTGCGAATAAATCCCAGGGACGACGGAGTAAAAATGTGAGGAAATATATGAAACACAATAAGAAATACCCACCTTGCTTAATGCACCTCATGACAAGTTCATACGAGATCTCGAGTCTAAATCTCTACGGCACAAAGCATGAAGTAACTGGGAGGAAAGCATTTGTTCACGAGCGGATCGGAATTAACCTTGCCCAAGTTCAATACTCATCACCTTTCCATCACGAATGCGGATAAAAGGATTTATCACAGGTTATTAAATAAGCAAATAATCACACGATATTAGTTAAGCAAACACTTCAAGTGTAATATAGCATAAAGATTAACTATGTTGATTTTAAGCGCTAGCAATTCGGCATAGAAAGACATTGTTAACACTTTTCGTGATTTTTCCTGCACAAAGCATATTTTTTATGGGCTATTTTAATTGGAAGCACAAAATAATAGTAGTTACATTGCAGAGAGTGTTGGATCGAATATAGAATGGGCAATGAAATTTATAATACTATGTCCAAAAGTTTTGAAAAATAAGGTTTCTTCACGCAGATTAACCATAAAACGGAAAATACTTTTCAAGGGAAACCTAATTTCTCAGATAACTCTTTCCAAAAGCGAATTAATACTAAACACTGGAATTACTAGATTGGAAAAGCCAGCAATGTTCTCCTTTCTAGAAATGCAAAAGAATTCCTTGTCCGGAGACATTCAAACCATTGGAAGAGAAAGATATTATTTTTTTTTTAAATTTTGAAACATTCGAGCCTAACCATCTTTCCTTCATTATGTATCACCCCGTTAATAACAGCTGCTATCTTGACAATTAGTGGCTATCACTCCACAAGATGAGCGAAGAGGTAAGTCTTCTCGATAGAGTAAGGTGATTGATCCCGAAGGCGTTTACACAAGGGAAGGTATAGAAAGAATGCGATCTCAAGATTCCTTCATGCAAGCACGCTCCTGTCCCACCTCCGTACGTGTAGTACATCTGCTCCCAACATTCCTTTAGACATCCAAGCTCGCATTGCCAATGATCAGGTTACGGCGCTAAACAGCGAGACAACTTTACAAACAAGGAAAAACTTTAAAGAGGAAAGAAATACCTCCCAACCGAACAAATATGGTTGGACTGTTTACGCTGCAAGCGAAGCTCGAAGCACATCCGTTCAAAATGTCCATTCTGAGAGAAGGTGCTCAAGATTCCGAACCGCAACACCATCTCCTTCCAATTCCCAACTCTGTATTTAAATATCACTACGCCAGCGTTGATTTACACGGAGTAATTGTAGGAGTAAAATAATAATGGCTTACAAGTAAATTAACGAAAAAAGAACAGATGTACATAGAACTTAGCGAAGGATATTCATAGTTTCACCAGAACGTGGAAATATGAACGCAGCATGGTAAAACTTTAGGCCGAACATATATCCTAATTAACTGTGATTCACAGTCCCATAGGGTTTATTTGAACTTCATTTTATCACATTTTCCAGAACCGTGGACCGAGTCGCTCACAGTACAGAAGATTGTCCAAGACCCCGTAAAAGTTATCAATCTTAAGCTAGAAATTCATTTACCCTGGCTAATGCCATGTAAGAACGCGAGAGGAATGAAAGGAACTCCATGAATATTAACAGACTAATTCATTTAGACAAGATCCTATTAAACAACTGGCCCAAATGACATGGGAATAAGGCAGTTAATATCCAAACTAGAGTAAAATTGTAGCAATGCAAGCAATAGGCTTCAAATTCAAATATATATATTTTTAATCTGGTGCACTTTATTATCTCATAGCGAAACATAATTATATGTTGGAAGACTATTTGGCGAAGGAATTTCTTTTAAATGCAAAAAAAAAATATTTCATAACTCTTACAAGAGCATTCAAGGAAAACCATAGGGGCAACCACGATAAAAAATGAAATAAAAATGTAAGCATTAGAGGGCCCAACAATTGGATAACACACGTTATTGCATTTAGAGGTTACCTTTGGTATCCCTTTTACGTTACAAAACGTAAAAGGGATACCAAAGGTACTCTATTGAGGAGAAAATAACTTTAACCCACCCCGAAAACTATTGAAGAATGACATCTGCTAAACGGGTCGTAAAATTTTATGAGATGACAAGGAAAAAGTGCCTTTCTTTCAGCAGCTCAACAGATAATTATGAAAAGGACAGTTTCTGGCAAAGGTGACTGCCGCTAGGGCAGTCACCTTTGCGAAGTTATGTAGGCGATACTATTTTGAGTTAGATGAGCCTTAGCTTAATGGACAGCGAAAATAAAATACTTGACGGAAGATTTTTAGCGACTTGGGAGAGAGACGAAGGATATCTCCCCCAGGGTTTCCGGAGCGGAGAGTGGGCGGGATACATCACACAGAGTTCTGAGACATACACAACACAATTAGCGGCCTTTAATTCAAAACTGTCTCCAGCGAACACATTTTTCGCGGTGAACGACCTATTTCCAAATATTACAGGTGTACGAAGGACACCAAGCGTTATTTTTAGGAGACCATGATTGTAAAACGCTTCAAGAGATGAAGTCATTTTGAATCGCATTTATTGTTCAGATAACAAAGCCAAATATTAGTCGTAAATATCGGAGACAGAATTAACACTTCAGAATAAAGCCCAACCGCCGAGTATTATGCACAATGAAAATAACGATTGACGGTGTGTTAATCATTATTAAATCAACTCCTTCATATTCTTCTGCTACGGTGCCCTGGAAGGGATCTGAACCTTGATACACTAAGATATTTGGTGAATACATTATCCTTCAAAGTAACTAACCTAGCATTCAGTAAGTATGTACTCTCAAGGGAAAAGAACCAATGCTGACTTCTTAGCCTGGGCTAACTTTCGTCACGTTATCTAATGAAACCTGCTCATCATGAACTACAACAACATTGCTGGGTATAAAAATACTTACGACATCAAATATTACCCATTTTCGAGAGCAGTTACACAACTTTATAGGAAACCAATTAAAATCATTAAATTTTACCAAACATCAGATTGATTACCACCCTGTATCTAAAGATCTTATTTTATCTTGTTTTCTTTCAGTCTGGTCCACATTCAATGAGGTTTTACCTTCCTTTTGACGAACAAGCGTGTTTTATTAAATATGCTGCACACGATGCACCAACCTTTACAAATGAGCGTATAAATTTAAGGAGAAATATATGGACAGGATTCGACCCTATGACCCCCAGCGTTATCCGAAGATGAATCATTAAACAATCTAATCTATATGCGCTGACATTTAAGCTTCGTGGACAATACGTGTTTGTGTTAATGATATCATTAAATATGATACAGCTGGACACTAAAATATAATATTGTTATATAATTAATGTAATAGCTACATAAAATATATAGAATCGGGGAGTATTAACAACTATTTAAGTGGATTAAGTCACCTTCCTCGCGTAAATGTTTTTTTTAGGCAGTGATTTGCACAAGCACGTTGCATGGTGACAGCAGTGGAGGACTTCATCGAAGGTACTCTTGCCAGTCGTGATGAAATCGCCATGGATGAAATTTCCTCCTTCCGCAAGAATAAATAAGAAGACGTGTCACGCCATGGAGGTTGAAACCACCGTGCGCATACTTATGCACTTAGAACTGCTTCGCTGTTAATGCTCAACGCGGGATAGGTACCACTTTCTTATGGCCCTAACTGGATGGTAGCCAAGCAACTGAGACAATATTAGATCGGAATGGCGATGATATGACGCAGGCGCACACTTTTTCGAATCAAGTTTTTCGATGCTCAGCTCTTAAGTTACATACAGCAAGCTATCGATAGGGATTATTCAAAGAACTTCAGAGCTGCTTGAGCCATGCTGACACAAGAACGTAATAAAATTAATATTCGTAGATTTAAATTAGCTTCCGAAACAATTCGGAATGGGAATGGGCTACAGAAAATAACAAACTCTTGTACGCATGACTCCCTAACAATTTCCGATAAAATGCAATTTTAAAATAAATTCAGAAATTCAGTCGATGTTGATTCTTGAGGATTTGGTAAAAAATTATAACACAACTTGCATGCCTCCCAAAGCTCTGATATATTTGGAAGTCAACTTCTGGGAATTGGCAATAGCATATAGGATTAATATAATTTTACACAAAAAAAACATGATAAAGCCCACGAAAAACACCTGTCAACATTTTCCAGTTTGAAATGAATTAAGTCATGACCCTTCATCTCTGAATTACTAATTAACACTAAATGGCTTCCTCATTAATTAACATGACAGGAATGAAAGCTTGTGGCTAAATTATTTTAAAACTGAAAAGTTTAGAGTATCGATGTTTCATAATCGCATAATAGCATATGGGTTTTGTAAATTAAGATAGATTAATCCTGTACGTTAATACTAATGCATTAAATATGATTTATAACTAAATCGAAACGTCGGCATGTTTTTAAGGTATGTTGTAACGCTTCACCAAATTCTGAAGAATCAAAATCGACTGAATTCTTTGCACGCAATCGTAATAATTAGTTGATGCGATGCCGTAATATTTAGTGATCACCAAGTCAACGGCTATTTGAGCGTAAAATTTTAATTATTGACAGTAATTTTTCAAACGTTTCTCCAAATCCCTCTTTCAGGCGATTTCTCACGCTGACCAGATCAGAGAAATCACCATCATGCCCCTCGAATAAAAAAGTACGTACATTGACGACAGAAGTAGGAAAACTCTGCGCGTGTGCGTCATTGCTCAATATCACATTTGAAAAATGGCTTTGAAAACAGAGGTCAAAGCTTCAATCCAACCTACCTCCTCAGATAGATTATGTCAAATGCGATTGAGACATATGAGCGATGTTAAAACGCGCAATACGAGGCGAGCTGCCATGACACTATACCTTCAGAGTCCTTTCCTATAAATAAGAACAAGTTCTTAAATGGTGGCAGTGCACGTACGCATTTGATAATGAATTTATCGACTAAGTCATAGCACGTCCGGCAATGCACTTATGATTGGTTCTAAAAAGCTGGCGAGGCTCAAAAACTTAATCAAATTAATATTTCTACCCATAAAAGACTAAGGCCACGGACGATGACAAAACAAGATGTTGCAAAGCAGCCACGGGACGAGACTTATTGATTGGTCACGATTAAGTTGACGCAGGGAAAAATGGTTGTGGAAAAAAATCTTGACTTTTTAAATGACTATCTAATGAAATGGCCCATGCGAAGAATTCGAAGAAATGTTTGGGATAGTTTGATAAATTACTTTTATTTACTAATATTTTTAGAATTGAATCCATCATAAACCCTTTCCATACCGTTATGTACTTACAGGCCTTCCAGCACCCCACTAGGTAAAAAAAATGAGAAAATGACCAGTT
>LYUA01000437.1:253315-268480 GCA_002093875.1 Calopteryx splendens
CCACCACAATTTCGAAGATCTGGAGCGAGGGAACGGGGGCTTCGCGGATATGTCACCAATTGGGGAAGGTGTTGCATTTTCAACAGCACTCAGAGCAACTATTCCGATAAACAATAACCGCAAATTATCACATCCTATTCAAAATCGAACGGAAACCAAGCAAAATGTCGCGTAAGGTCTATAAATCTTATCCTCGTGTTTCCCACGCTTCTATAAAAACCATTTTCGGTGGCCTACGTCTCAAGAAATAGGACAAATCGTAGGATATCCGAAACGCAGACCTACGTCCACAAAAAAAAACAAGAGGCCCATCAGCTGAGAGGTTCATGAGGAAAATGTATAGGAAAACCTCTTTCCATATCCACGTGTTGTGTAGTTTAAAAACAAGGTGTTAAGCCCGCTGACTTCATTTCCTTTGCTTTTATATTCATATTCCAACGGAGACTTTATCGAGAAATATACAGTGCTACCCTGTCAAGGACAAACACGAGGTATATGGGCATAAAAATATTGCTTTTGCTTCAGTAAAAGTCTCTCAGGATTCAGTTATCCGGTTGCTCATTCACGCTCATCAAACTAAATCTGACGTGAGAGAAACCATGCATGGATGCAAATACCCATGGCGTTCCAGGATCAGGTGAACATCCTCAGCCACACCTTCTCGGAATATATTTACGGCAGATAAACGTAAAGGGACGCAAAAGGATTGACAGAAACCAATTAAGCCTTAAGATCAAGATTGTGTGGTACATGAACCTCGTCTTCTTGCAACCACGAATACTACGAGGGAAAGGAAAATGTTTAAATCCACTAATTCTGGAGTCTGCTTCTCTATTTTATTTAGGTGGCATAAACCGCCAATTTTGTGAGAGGGTACAACTACTTCCAATGCGTCAGAAGTAAAATTAAGTGTAACATACTTTTCTAAAAGTCTGCGTCTTGCTTACTCTTTTCGTGACAGAAGGATCTCAAATTCGAATTCTCCGATTACTCTGTCACACTTTCTGCGACGACTCACTGAGGAGGCTATGACTTGGTGGAAAAACATCATGTAATATAGCTACATCATTTCTATCTTAAAATAATGTAGTTATAAACAGTAAAATTTCTTTACGCATTAGACTAGTTCCGACGAATATCCCACAGTGCAAGTACATTTCTGTTGAAAAGTAATTGTTTTAAATAAGGAACCAATTCATCTTTCACCTCGTAATAATTTTGGAAAAATATAAATATAACGAATCTTCTCTGAACTTATCTCAAATCATTAATCGACAATTTCTATAATCGGCCACCAATACGTTTCGCATATTCTAAATTTGGCATAATACACGAATTGAAATCTCCCCTTCATATTTTTTTTATATTTTTCCACATTCAGTCTAATAAAAATACATTTTAAGGAAACAGACTCGGATCTTCTAATGTGAATTCCGATATGAAAGTACGAGTTAGTAACTCATAAGTAATTGTTTCTTGTTATTTTGTTCATTTATTATATTTTATATGCAATGCCACGCTTGAATGCTTTAAAATTTAGAAGTAAATCCATATTTGTTTTTTAGAAATCAATAACATTAGCTAAGATTCAATTAAAATCCTCAAAATATATGACAGTGGAAATATTATCTAAATCAAGTTATAGTAATCTGCAATCAGCTGGTCAAATAATTCCTCGGTAAATTAAACTTTCAAAGGCAATTGGTTTGATGTTGCTCCATCCTTATGTGAAGAGTTTCATCGTTAATATGCAAAGCATAGTAAGGAGATCGTACCGCCTTTTCCCGTGACAAGCTATATCAGCAAAAAGTCACTTCTGTCACACTTCAATTTATGAATGACTATTTTGTTATTCTTGGGCGACAGAAGGTCACCAATTCAGAAAATCGCTTTCTCATTATTAAAATGTGAAATATAAGTAATGCATCGCTTTGATGCAGGGGGCGTTGTCAAAGGCTTTCTTGAAATTACTGCATTCAATTGATCTTTACCCAACTTTACCAGATCGTAAAATAAATGCATAACAATATACACACATCAAACTGTCGAAGGCAGTGTTTCTGAGAATTTTACTCCAGAAATCTAATAATCAACGTCACATTCATGCCGTTTCCTGAGATTCTGGATTTTCCATTACTTATATTTAATCTCCTCAATTATTCCAAATTATTAGGCTTTTAAGATAACTTATTAGAGACGATCTAACTCTCACAATAGAAAATACCGCTGAAGGAAAACTTTATATTCGAGGAGTAGCTTAGTTCCGTTCTCAAGTCGCGGAGACAGTAGTTACGACGACGGAATTCGCCTGCAAACACGAGCGGGCCAAAGGGAGTTGAGGACTTCGGGGAGGTCCTCGAGGGAGCGCCGCGTCTCGTATACTCGCCCGCTCACACTTTCTCTCTCACTCGATCTCAAATCACCGGAGGTTGGGGGGATGACGAGGAGGAGGGGGCAGTCTGGCAATCGCTTCCTATTTAACCGCGCGGAAAAAATGGGGAGATGTCCCCAACAGCTACTACTCTCGAGAGAATAACCCCCAGCGCGTGTTGCGCCTGGCAAAAAATAGCAACGAAGAGAAACAGCTGCCACAAAAACAAAGGGAATTTAAAGATGAAGTCCGATAAAGCAGCGGTAGCCTTTTAAAAATGGACGACGAAAATACTGAATGATATTTTAAGAGTGTACACGGCAGCTGGAAATTGATTGAAATGACTACGTAGCAATCAAATTTTTAATAGAATGATCTTGCCAGTGTAGATCTACCACTGGTACATCATAACTCTCAGTACTTGCATTTACACAGTATGCCATGTAACGATAAAAGGCGGATACTGAAAGATCAAATGAAAAGAGATGAGGAATGGGAAAAGGGTTTTAAGGAAGTATATTAAAAGAAGGGGCCCACTGCGTAGTTCTGGTATCCATCT
This sequence comes from Calopteryx splendens, assembly GCA_002093875.1. NCBI lineage: Eukaryota > Metazoa > Arthropoda > Insecta > Odonata > Calopterygidae > Calopteryx > Calopteryx splendens. The sequence goes on from LYUA01000437.1 coordinate 256,246, forward strand.
CTCTACTTTTACAATTGAGTTCCGAACGTCAATTATACTTCAGTAACGAATTTTGGATTGAACTTTATCGTTGGTTTATCTTATTTCAACATATATTGAAAAAAATCTATACATATCAAATTTTTGTAGGACTACGGAATATCTGCAGTAGAGACTATAGATGCCTAATGACACGTCCGCAACAGCACATTCGTGAGCCTTGAGGAAAGCTCATTTCAAGCAGTCTTTTTTTCATTTTGGTCTACCACTGTATTATCCCGCCCACCAGCCTTATACTGTTGTATGACAACCTAGTTTTGCGTCGCCTATGTCTCCCCTGTCATATGAGAAAGATAATCTTCCCATTAACATGGAAGCTAAGCGTAGAGTTCCACAGCTGGAGAGAGGACTAGATTTGGCAGGCAAATCGTAGAACTCCTCAAGTAGATGCACGGTCGAGGAGAAATAAGATGAGATCACAGGTGGCGAGGTCGGATTAGGAGGCGGCCTGAGTGAACCAGGAAGCGATACGTGAGAAACTGGAGCAAACCGGTATGAGAATGCACCCTTCGAGATACGTGGGATGTCAAGAGAGGCCCAAGAGATACGCTCCATGCTCGCAAAACGCGGGGATAACGCACGCCGTGGAGTTGGGTATATGCACCTCCGCATTGCTCAAACTGAAGCGAACCGAAAGCAAACATGGAAGAAATATTTTGTTGTGCACTGCGGTTTTATCGGGGTCATCAAGCACAAGTTTTTAGAAATTGATGAATTTATGATGAATTACGCACTTAGAACGATAATACGGCAAAACCTCCAAATTTCCAAGGTCTTCCTGGAAATTTGAAGTTTTAGGTGGTTGGAAATTAATCGTTTTTATTCAAACATAAAACTGTATAATAAATTGCAGGAGCTTGAGACTACACCCCCGCCATATCCCTTAACAAAACCGACATATACCAAGAGGCTTTCATCGGACATTATGCGTCGCTAGTTGCGTATAATTAATGCTATTTTTGATGCATGTACATTCATTGAATGATTATATAAATACAATCAGAAAAAGGTGATTTACGGAAAGTTAATATGAAACGCTTGCTAGAAACTCTAAGAGAGAGAGAGAGCGATGGAAAACTTAGCATTAGTTTACTAGCAGCGTACATTAACTTGGTACCTATTCATCAAAAACATTATTTCATTCCACCAAAAACAAACGAGTTAGCACGACACCATGAAAATCGGCACCTAACTCACTCTACAGTCGCGATTTGAATGAAAAAGAATGCTTCTCCAAGGGTTAATTCAATATGCATCGGCAAGGCTTTGGAAGTGGCCAAAGCCGGGCTACTACCGACTACTCCATGCACGGCAGATATGAATTAAAATTAATATAAATTTGAGAAACCGCGAGGAGTAAAAGCCAACATAACATCCACCCAACTGAATTGCCATGATGGCTCGGCTCGACTCGGATCTGACTATCCCCAAAAATCGATTAAGGCTTTAATTGATCATCGTGACATTTACCTTAAGTTCCTCCGTAGTGCTTATTTATAACCGAGCTCGAGAAAAAGGCGTGAATCACCACCTACGACTAAGCAAGAGCTAAGAGGATAAATAAACAGAGCACTCCGCTTGCTTTCTCTATTAATACCCTTCTCTCAAATCTTAACAAACGTCTTTAAATCTGCAAAGCTTAGCGCGAAGAGGTCGTGCCGGCCAAGTATTTTTGGATAAGCAGTGGAAATCGTTGAACTATCTTTTAACCCAAAATTCCAATGTAGACAAATAAACAAAGCTTTAATCTTGTACACATATTTCTTAGTATATAAATTAATAAATATAAATATAATTATTTACTGATGTGGCTTCGGTCATCTAGAATTCTACATTAATTGCGAAAGCAAGCACTTTTTGTTTCTAATCTAAATAAGGGGTTAGCTTGGTGGGCAAGTGCTCGCCTTCTAACCCATGAGTCGCGGGTTCGAGTCCCGCCTCGGGCATGGATATTTAAAATGTAAAAAAAAGGTTAAACGTAAAAGAGGGCCTTATAGGCCTTAATTTCGCCTGAATCAAGTCGTCATTATTATTATTATTATCATATCCCTGAAATCGAACTTATAACCATAAAATTTCTGATTGGAATATTTTTAAACACATTTCATGATGGGAAACCTAAACTTTTTGTGCTCTCGGATATTCAATACGATAGTACGAAGGTGGGCAATGTGGTAAGGATATTAGAACAAGAATCACATTGGGTAAGGAATCTTTTACGAAGAGGAAAGAAATGATGACAAGAACCTTAGGTAAGGAGGTAAAGAAGAGCCTAGATTGATATGAAGCCTGGTTTTATATTATTCGGAAACTTGGTCGTTCAGGCAAGATTACACACATAGGTTGGAGGCTTTTGAAATGTGGGTATGGAGAGTAATGGAAAAAGTGAAATGGGCATAAAGGAAAACTAACGAAGAGATTTTATGCGTGGTGGGGGAGGAGTGAAGGCTGTTGAGAGAAAACCAAAGCAGGCAGGGAAAGTGGATGAAGGGCTTGCTGAGTGGCGATAGATTGTTGAAGACAGTGAAAGAGCGGAGAATGTTGAGTGAGCGAGGTAGAGGGAGGAAAAGATTAGGCATGTTGGATGGAATGAAGGGTGGCAAGAAATAAACTGAAGTGAAGAAAGGGTATTTGCAGTGTGGGTTATTGTGATGCTGGTGTCGCGTGTCCATCAGAAACCTACTCTAACCGGTATATTACATCATAAGATTTTTTTAAATATAGTAGGCAAGAAGGAAGAAGGTAGTATTCATGGTAAAAACTACTGTAATTTCTTTTTATTTCAACGAACGAAAATTTTCACATAATTTTATTTCAATGAACGAACAAAATAAAGTTCGTACTCTCATTCTGAAACAGCCGGTTCAGGAAACCTGATAATAATAGCTAAACAAAAAAAGGATAGTGATTTTTGCTCGAGTTAAGCAATTAATGATTTCAGGCCCAGTTCAATTTAGGCATTGAATCCATTCGGTAAATAATCATCAACCAGGCAACTAATACGAGTATTACATCGATACAAGGACATGGCAGGTCGACCTCTCTCATACAATTATGAAAACTCGGGAGAAGTAGGTAGGTAATAAGTAGAAACTTGAAAGTCTATGTACCGCACAGAAAAAGCTTGACGATTCTTTATTTCCCAACAAAAATGTTCAATATCTACCTTTAAACATAGTCCTCGAAAGTCACAATAAACAGATCAATAGCGTTTTGTCTTGCAAAGTGAAGTGGCTTTAACTAGACCACTATATTTCGGTGCTTCCAAATTCGGTCGACAGAACTGCAAGTCACCCAACGAACCGCGCCCCCCCACGTCGAAGGCGCACGGCCGTGAACCCGTCGCGTGTCAAACCCCTGCTACAGACCCACTCGCCATTTCCTGCGGACCTCCGTGAAGGGAACACAAAGAGTCCGCCGTGCATCGGGGAGGGGGAGAAGGTGCTGGGAATAATCGACGCGAGCAGAGAGAAACGGGAATAGGCTGGGGAGGGCCGAAGGGGAGGGGCCGATTATTTTTTTCTCGGGGCAGACAAATGAACTTGAATCAACGAGTGAGCCTTAATGATTTCAAACGGCACACTTTTTACCCAAGAATTTACCGAAGAGCTAATAAATCTGGAACTAACTGCATTACCAAGAGGACAATCTGACTACTCTTTTTCAATGGATATTCAAAATTTCCACGAAGTAAGCTCTGAAGTAATCGAATTTTGCCAACGGAATTTTCCTAAGTTACAGGTATTGAAAAATGCACTACAGAAAATATAACAAAAATCTCCATCACTCCAAAACTGTGTTCGTCAGTTTTTTTTCCCCAAAGTTTTTACGCTCTCCCCACGAAGTTTGCACGTGCACGAAGAATGAGGCGAACGCCGGGGCCGATAAGTGGTTGAGCAACAACGGAGGAGGGCGCACGATGCCTACGAAACGGGAGATGGCGACTTCCATGTTTAGATGGCGAACTCCTTGTTAGGGTCCGTCTTAAAGGCCACTTTTCAAGTTATTTGCGGAAAATTCGCGCCACACCCGCGTCCCGAGGGGACCAAAAAAGAACGGGCTGAGCGCGAAGGGAAAGAAAGGGACGAGGGCAGAAAGGGCGGGAGGGAGAAGGGAGAGAGAGGGAAGGGAGGTGAGCAATGGTGTGAAGGGACAGATAGTTCAAGTGAAGGCGAGAGGGGAAAGGGGAGGAAAGAAGAGCGGGACAGAAGAGGTTGAGGTAAGGATTCTTAATTCGGAGGTTACGTCACGCCGAGGCGGGTCAAACTCCTGACGGGAGGACGTCGAGCGTAGGAGTGTAGAGAGCTGTCCTTCCCTCGACCCTCACCGCCAACCCCTTTCTCCCTCCCACCCCCCTCTCATCCATCCACCTCCATTAAGCCTCCCCCACCTGTCCCTCCCCGCAAACGATGTCGCCGCAGTCCCACGACTTGGAAGTGCTCTAACGCGGCAAGGAATGGAGGCCGAAATCCTTCGCACCCCGAGAGAGAGAGGATCAAGAATGCCTTCCCGCATCCTCATTCCACACTTGGATCTAATTTGTTTATACATTCAACTTCCCCAGAGATGTGATATTTTTCCTCATTAGGTACTCCACTCAACGCTCTCCCTTATAAAGAAAGGACAATACAAAAATTAGAGCGTCTCCGACAGAGTCCCCCCACCCCCGGTGCGGTTTAAAAGGCGTTTTCATTGACCCGAAATGTGCTTCAAAATCGACAGCATTACAAGCGTTTTTTTCCACGACGGCGGAGAGTTATGCTTTCAAGTCAAATGTTTCAATGCATACCAAAGCCATACATTAATCTTCAATCATCCAATTTAATAATGTAATGAATAGACTGGACACGCTTCCTACCGTAAGCAATACAATGACGACCACCGAGTTACTGAAAAGTTTTCATTAAAATACAAAACTATTAGTGATATGCAGATATGGTCCCCAACTATTTCGATAGTAAAGAATGTAAAGTGGTTCCAGGATAACGTTCAAAATTAAAGCTGATATCACCTGACGTGCACTCTAATACTCATAAGCTACTCGAAATAAAAACTAATAATGAACCTAAGTTTTAGGAGTCCGTTTTTCTTTCAAATTATCACGTCAATTGTTTAGAGGTTTACTTATTCTAGCTGATAAGGAACTATCCACGACACAAAGATTAGCCAATGTACTATAAATGAAATCCCGTTTAGGGCTCAATAGAGGGAATCGAGTAAGAGGAAAGATAGTACCTATGAATTAAGAGAAGAGACATGTGGATCTCAGACTGAAATAGTCCTTCCGTTTAGTCGGCCCTACCGTTCTTTCTTTGGTGTAGGGCTGCTTTAATGTTTAAATTTAAGGCAAAGCACGGCAAAAATGATGTAGATACTACGGCGAACGAAATATTTTATTTACTATTCATTAGAGATTGCAACATTGATATTAATTAATTTTAAGAAAGGATGTCGCAATAATGTTTTTACTTTAATTATTTTGTTATTAGGAAAGCAAGAAGTTGTGAAATTAAACTCAATATATCGAACTATAAATTAATTTGCTAAGTAAATTAATATGATATGCATCTAGTCTTAACCTGCGACGCCAAATACCTATACACATAAATATAAACATCGGAAACCTTCTAAGACGCCTTCGTTAAGTGAATGAATACATTACAGTTAGTATACAAAAGGAGGGGGCAGGCGTCACACTGTGAAAATATTTAGTTTTCTTTATAGTACATATATGAAAAAGGGTTTCATTAATTTGAAATTTACTTTAGGGATTCCGTTATATAGAGTAAGTTTAACCAAAAAAACTTAGTAATACAAAGAATGTTACAGCAATGGTACAGAACAACGCTTTGAGATCATTCGGCCACGAATTCGGCCCGAAGCCACGAATGCAAGAACTAGCACACCTATAAATAGTGCTTGGCCAGCGTTAAGACACCGCGGTTTATTTCCAGTCGGTGCTTTTTGTATCGAGACAAACAAGTATAGCATTCAGGTCTGAAATGACAATGGGGCATATAGGACATCATAAAAGAGGATTTTCATATAACACTTCTCTCTGGACGGATGTGGGAAGAATTGGGGCGGCCTCTATTTGATGTCCAGAAGAGCATTTTTAGTATTGACGCGAAGGTCACTGGGGGGATATAAGGCACATGCTGGAGAAGTGCGGTACTCAAATGCAAAGACACGGCCAAGCGTTACGAGTACGGTGCTGACACGCTACCGCCATCTCTAAGGCGCTCTTCGTGGATGGAAAAAATAGAGGAGAATTTTACGACTGCATCCATACGTGCATCTCAATGACTGTCGTCGCGCACAGAATTCAGCCTAGCACTCATAACTAAAAGACAAAGCAAGAAGAGTGACCACAATGCTATTGTCAAGCCCAAAAACTGACCGTTTTCTGATTCCAAATGCTTATTAAAAAATGTCGCACTCCGTAACGCTAATTATTCCTAATTTAATAATCCGATCTTAAGGGATTTTTTTGACATAAGAAGTTACTGCATACACATATTGTATGAAGTGAAAACGCGAATTAAATCGTTGAAAGGAATTCATACGATAAAGCAAGTAAAACAGCTATAGTCACATTTGAAAGAAAAGACTCACGGGACAGATTCACTAAAACCACCAGCAAAAAAAACCGAAGTACATACACACATGCACGCTATATCTCACGTTATTTGAATGTTTCTTTTACAAATGCGTTCAAAATACAAGAATATTATATTTTATAGAAAACAACACATAATGGAAAGTGAATTAAATTAATTTTACGAGAAACCTTTTTCTTTGGACTGCTACCACGAGGCGCAGCCATGTCCGCTTCGTCCTTCACTATCGTTACTAACCGATCAATATGAAAGCGACAGGTCACCAAGTGATAAGGTATCGGATTAAAGGCTTTGTCCAAAGCGTTTCGCAATTACTAGTGTTAAAAGAGAAGCCATGTAAGTACCATTACTTGACAAAATGCATCCCTTCATAGCGATTTTGTTTCATGCTACGGGCAAACGACCATTTGAGAATATAAAAATTTACATTCAAAAATTCATTAATGACAGAAGGCCAGACAAGCTTGAATGAAAGGCGATCCTCAGACTTACCACCATCTTGACAAGGTTTTCAAGGCCGGGTCGTCCTACTTATAAAAGTATTTTTCCACTGATTCTCGAAGAACGAGTTATTTTCTCTTAGATAATAAGACGTCATTTTCTACTAAAGAGGAAGACGAAGGACTCGGTTTACAAAATTGCATAATTCCAGATAAAAATTCAAGAAATATGGATGGCTAACGAGTAGATAGCTACTGAAAAAAAATTTCGCCCTACTTGAGATGTTTAATGTATGTATAGGAAAGATTCAGAACAGAAATGACCAGGGAAAAGCTTAAGGTTGGAAGAAGACGATTATCTTAAGTTAGAGTAAATAATTAGCCACTTTTGCATCGTAAATCATAAATAAAATAAGAAAAGAATACGAGATAAGTATAACAACAGAAATACTGATAGAGTAAATTTTGCTCATTAAGCCCACACATGGTGCTATATAATTATATAAAACAATAACTGCTTCATTTGTACCTCCAAGCCAACGTGATGCAGAATTCACAAAATATTGATGATTTCGGGACAGAGAGTAAAATGATGCGGGAAGGAAAGTATGAGGAAGGACAGAGTTTAACGGATATTTTTAACACGATCCGACAGAGGCATTACTAAAATGATACTGTATTTAAGGTAATTTTTAAATTAAACGTACGATAATTCCTCAGTCATGACATTAAAAATATTCATTTACGAACGGAAATAGCAATAATGCATTCTTATGTTTCTGTACTGATCCATTGTAAAATGTTTATTTGGAATGGTTTTTACGTCAACGCGGAAACAACTTGAAATTACAACTGCTTCAAAAAATATATCTACTGCATTTCAACGTCTATTAAACAAACATTTCACCAGTAAGAAAATGAAAACGATCAATGCCGCAAACATGAAGAGATGATTTGAAAATAATGCAACCTAAGGCCCTACGGTAACTGCAAAAAGCAAAACGAAATGATGAACTGCGGCATTATCCGAAACAACAATTGCACAGCCATGTAGCAATTAAGGTCAATTAGAAGGGGAAAAATACATAGTAAACGTTACGTATAAAATGAGTGAAGCAAAAGTTTATGTTTGATAGAGGACTGACCTATTCACACGAGTTTTGAAAGACGAAAATCTTCAAATCAATTTATCAAAATAAATATCCAGTAGTTCATTACCACCACCCGTTGCATACCAATTGGAGGTAGATTCAGAACGATCCTTGAACACCATAACACTTGCTCACCTACTTCGATACGTACTCGTAGACTAATGTCTTTATAGGTCTTGTATGCTAAATAGGTCTTTTTCTCAAAAATAACTTAATCCTTATATTATTTCTATTCGGTTTTTAATGCCTTCCGACTACTTCACATCAACCAAAATAACTATTACCTCCCTTACTTCCCAGCTTAAGTAAAAGTCGCTCTTCTGACGCAACCTTTGACTTCCCACCTCTCATTATCTCCCCCTACACTTTTTATGCCTTCTTTGAATTTCTCAACAACTTTCCCTCGTCCCCCAGTATATCTAATGTTCCTACGTTTTTCCCTCTTCATCCAACTTGTCCTAAATTTTTATCCATAGCCATATCTCAAACGCCCTCTGTTTACACTCATCATCTTTCCTCTAAGACCGGATTTTGGAACCGCATGATTCTACACTCCATATTAAATTACTTACTAATTTTTTCCTTATTTTTTTACTTAAAACTCTAGAAACTGAATACAGAGCAAATACGTCAACTGTTTCACTTGCTATTATTAGTGAAATACCGCTTCAAGGTACAATTTAGTTTTCAGTAGTCAGGGTCGTTTCCAAATACTGAACCAAGCTAGGCGAAGATGATCCTTCAAAACTAATGTGGCACATGAGATGAGAAAAGTAATCTTTACTCACTGACACAGAGCTTTATCCTCCCTTCCCAGATGGTAACAGGATCGACGATAACTTACCTGTAAATAAATAAGAAGAGACATTAGAAATCAAAATAAAATAGGCAAAAAAGGATAATATACAATGATAATACTAAGGGAAAAGTATTAAAATGATTGAGGATTTATTAATTAAAATTACAATTAAAAACTTTTTCAAACATTAATTCGTATGTCCGACCGAGGATTCGACGGATCACTCATTCTGAAGGTAAGAACAGTTGCCAATCCTGGGTCGGAAATAGTAATTTATGTTAAGAAAATTACAAACATTCCCGATTCTGTTTAATATGGTAAGTTTCCACAAATCAAAACAAAAGGAAAATAATTCTATAAATATGATTATGTGGTCATAGCTATTGTAGTGGTCACAGCGAAAAACTATGCGAAAATATCAATTAAAATTATAAAGTAATAATTTCACCACAAATAAAACAACCTGTGTGCATTTAAAAGAGGGTATAAATCAAAATTCTAATCGTGGTGTATGTTCTTTTGAAAGATACATGTGTAATGTATAATTTAATGTAGGATAACCAAATTACGGAAACGATAATGACGCTAACTTCAAGCAGAAATAAACGGTATAAGTTCTGATTAAAAATGAAGTAAGCGATATAAAGTCAGCTTTTCTATGATGCTAAATACTATCGGAAAACTTTTACCTACTACCTTCTTCTCAAAACTTCCTCCTCGCGCCTGCGAAGACAACAATTCTCGACCAACCAGAGGAGAAAATGTCCTTTATTATTTGAGTATACTCTTGCCTGAGATCATGATCGAAGAAATCCCATTACCTCAGCTACACTCGCATCCGCGACCACTTAATCTACGAAGCGCCGCTTCCCTCATCAGCACTTCTCCTTGGACGTACGAATAAGAGTACTCAAGCGCTGCGTAAACCGTACGTGAGGAAGAAAGAAGGCTAACAGGAGATATTCCCTCGCCCGAATGAAATACGCCTACGAGCGGCGTATCCTGCCGAGCAACGTGCACAAATGGCTTTCCATCCCAAGAGTTTTCGTCCAAAGGAACGCGCACCAATGGAATGCAATTTGTCCACCTCGTTACTGACCCCGATCTACCTTGACCTTCATATCCACGCCTCCGAGATGCAAAAAGAGAGGCGTCGGCGATAACGAGCACCCACTTCCAACTCGAGAGTTGCATCCTCCAACGAGGCTCCCAATCGGAGAGACAAACGCTAGGTTCATGCAACACCGCGCGCCTCCCTCCCTGCCATTCTTAACCCCCCGAGGAATCCTAATCGACCGCCGAAGGGGATGGCAATGAATGCAAGCCGAGAGGAATCGAACTCCCTCTGAGCCATAGAGCTCCGTCCAATGACATCCGTAAGTATTACCTAAACGGCACCCATGTAAGGTTTAAAGAAATAAAAAGACAGTTCAAACATAGGCAAGAGTCGGCCTAAACTATGGATAGGGGAGATAACGAAATACAGGGGTATGCTACAGGAAAATATTGAAGGAAAAATGCAAGACAATCGAGGTTGGAGAAGAAAATAGGTAATTTATAACGAGCAAGGAAGGCGGGAAACATTGGGAATTGAATAGGTAGAAGAGAAAGTGCGTTCAATCATCCAGTTAGTTTCCTTATATTGCACCTTCCTTATATTACACTTGAGTAGCAGTATAATTCCTATTTAAGACCAGCCATGAAATGGAACAATGCTAAATGAGTTAAAGAGCCGAGATCTCCACCCATCTGTTTAATTAAAAACTACTTCTTTCTGCTTCTCAATTGTTGAGATAAAACCAGGAAGCTCAAGACATTCCCGGAAGCAAGGCTGACATTATAATCACGCACTAAAAAGGCCACTTGAAACTAGAGAATAGTCCGCTTGTGAAGACGTCATCACGTTATGCAGATAAGTGGTGTGCCACAAAAAGGAATTATAATGCGATTGTAACTAGACATTTATGGACAGCATTAGCACTAATGACCAGAGTGGGGTCGTTGCGCGTCGTTCACTACCGTGACTCAAGGTGAATATCAGCGTTCAACTCGAAGCAAGGCAATTTTGAAAACACGTCCATAAAAATTTAGCGCTCGTTACTCTTTTCCTATTTGGCTAGCGACGACCCCAGTTTCGGACACGCAAGGAGACTTCCGGACATTTGTCCGGCCTTGGTCTTCTATCGATTTTTAAATGCACCCCATTTTCTCAGGATTTAATAACTAATCCTAAACCATTGATCCACTTTTGGAGGCTAGCACACTAGACCTCTCAGCTAAAGAGTATTCCTTCTAAACCTGCCGTAGAGCAGAAAGTTCTACATAATTCCCAAACTAATTGTGAGAGAAATTATGCTCAAAGTGCACCGAGGAGTCGGCCGCAACGACATGAACTCGATACAACCATAGTCCACTATTACCTCGAATCGGAAAACGAAATGCGATACAATCCCTTGAATTAGATAAATCGTGGCACGAGTGTGTGAAGAGCAGTGTCGGTAATCTTTTCCCCTGCAAAAACAAAACCACTGAACATTTCCTCTATGTTGACAAATTCCTTGCTCACCCACAGGGGTGCGCAGGGCGACGTGTACACTGGTTCTAATAAGGGCCGGAGGGCGTCCCGACTGCATAAACAAGAACGGGAAAAAACTGATTCATCCTGACTAGGCGAAAACCAACGAACCCGAACGCATCAAGAGCAACGCTGTTCCTCACGTCGAGCATTGGTTACACGCCAGGGGCGGAGGGGAGAGAGTGTGTGACATGTTTTCCACACATGATGAACGAGCGCCGAAATCCATCTCGGGAGAGCATATTCCACCACGGCAACGGAGTCTGCGTGCCCACCCCAACCCCTGGCAAATGCCACGCTCCCCGACCGCAAATTCCTGCCTCACTCCAAAAAAGAAACCCCACCCTCCGCCCCTTTGCACACGAGCACTCTCCTCCTCGCGGGGTTTTCAAGAGCACTCCGCGGCTAAGTGACGTCAGGCAGTCTTCGCGGGACGGGAAAGGGGGAGGGAGTGGGCGGGTGTGGAGGAAGGCGTTCTCAAGTGGGACGAGGGGATAAAAGAGATTTGAGACGGGACGGGGGGCGGTGGGGGAGGGGAGGAAAGGGCAACGACGGGTTCTGGAACGCCGTAAAGTGCGCTGTGCGGGAGGGGGGGGGGGACGGGCGCACGG
>LYUA01000437.1:295400-313039 GCA_002093875.1 Calopteryx splendens
TCCACCCCTACACCCCCCCGGCGCCCACGGCGTGTTGCTAGGCGCCCCACTCTCATCGTTGCTACCCGCCCACCCCTCCCAAACGCCGCGGAGATACAAACACCACCCCGACGACACGCGCCTACCTTCCATCCTCTTCTTCCCACCTACACCCCGAAAACTAAAAAGAGACCGGGGGCGCTAGGCAGGAGCCCTCGGGAAACACGGCATCTTATGAGAGCCGAAACTACGCGTTCCCGCGGTGGAAGACATGCCATGGTCATCACATTTCAGTTGAGTCGCTTTCTTGGACAAAGGGGAAGGAAAACGAATTTTAATGAAGATTTCGCGCGAGATGCTGAAGACATGTGCCGGTTTAGTTTCCCACAGTATTCAATCCGAAGGCTGGTTTGATAGGAGAGGGCAGAGCTTAGCTCGTACCCGCCACTACCCCTCGTGGCGGCTTGCAGGGAGAGATGTAGATGTAATCCAGGAATCGACTGAAATTTAAACGTCAGAGTAGCATTCATTTGACGGTGTCACCTGCGGCTTCCTAAGCTGATTTGGCTCTCAAAAATTACACTGTTTGGGTGTGAAGATGGGGTTGCTCAGAAGCATCACTCAGGTCACACGGTCATAGCGGAACGCTCAACTCATTAGGCTACCACACCGCGTCCAAGTTATGTAATTGACTGATAAACCCTAATCACGAATAAAATAAATGTTTTCGTTACTTCGTGAAACCACATGCATATTAAATGCATGCCCACATGGGTTAATTTTCATCGACTCGAGTTTCGGCTACAACTTGAAACGACTGTTTACTTGGATCCTGGTAGGAAAATATAAATTATTTTTCCAAATATACTAGATGACAACAACTTTTCGAATAAGAACAGGCTTCACTATTATATGTACCTATATATAATTCAATACATTTCAATATTATATTTCCCCATAAGTTTTCCACGATAAATGGAGAGTTAATTACGAATTTACAAGCAGCGCCCATATGTTAAAGGGAAAGTTTAAAATTGTGAAAGGCCTTCGCTAAATTCCTGTAATTAAGCAACAAAACATAATAACTAGAAATTCCCGCCATGATATTCCTTCAGAGAAGTATAAGTTAAATATTCACAACAAAGTTACCAAATTTTTCGAAGAGAGACAATAACGGAGCTATCAATTGATAAAAATCAGAATATCTGTTGACTTTCAGAATTGTGAGACAAAATTTCGATAAAATTAGCGATTCTCCTCCTTCGGCGTGGTTTTTCTCTCGCTCAGTTTCATGGAATCATCCTGTCGCTTTGCTCTTATTTTCAGATAAAATAAGATTACGCTTAACACGTATTTAATATAAGCTAACTCTGGGCATAAATTACAATAAATGGTGTTAATATCGTGCTGATTCTCTGGGAAGAAATCTAGAACACAATCAGTAAGAACAAAAAGACATTGGCACTACAAACTACGCAGAAATGAAGAGTTGAGAGGAACAGAATAGCTTGGAGGGCTGCCGTAAATCGATTACTGGATTGAAAACCCATGATGACGATGGTGAAAAAATAAAAACCACCCTTTTTAGGGGCCAAGTAAATGCCTCTTGGCACGAGTCGGAGTTCCTCCATCCCATTCGCCACAATCAGTCTTCATTGCCTTGAAAAATTCGTGTATTTCCACCTTCATGCTGGAGATAAGCTCGATAAGTCCACTGTAATTCAATCAGCTATTGGCTACAAGTGACCGACTGGGCTTATGGACTACTTTATTCAAGGCTTAGGCAATCTTGGAAGATATCGAGTAAATAAGGTGATACCTTCATTTTTCAAAAAAAGATACTTAGCATACCATTATACGGTCAACGGACTTATTTAACACTAATTTAAAATAAAAACCTATGAAGAGTACCTATAAAAACAACTCATGAAGAGCAGAACAGTTTGAATCTTGGAGAAGTGCTTTTAAAACAATCACGGTGCGCGGTGCGGCTCTTAAATATATTTTGTTGGCCCGAGAGCTGCTTGGTCCCCCACTATCAGCTAGTAATCACGTTTCCCAGAGAACAAACGACCAGAGCCGATACGGCAGCCATTACACGAGACGGGAGTCGAATCCAGGACAATCGGATTACAGGGCGGAAGCACTACTAACCTAGGAAAGTAGCTCTTCCGCCCTTTTAAGATGCACTTTAGAGCTTGAACTTTAGTCTCCATAAATCCCCCACGGCTGAATTCCCTCACAGTAAAAAAAAGTGTTGCGTCATAAATATATAGAATTCTTGTCTTCATATATCATACCATTCGATATTTTTACGTCACCGCATGGAGGTAATTACTCCTTCCTCATATGGAACCGGCTGTAAGTAACGCCCCCAGAGAAAGAGCGGGTACGAGGTGATGCAGTTCACACACATTGGATTCCCAAATTCATCTCCCCATAGCAACAACCAACTGCGTCTCAATTCTCCGCACAGGGGAAGAAAAGTCTCATCCCAGCTACGCACCTAACGCAACCCTCCGCCACGTCCCCCACCACACACCCTAAATTATCCAATCCTTGACTCCATAAAACGACGCAGGGAGTTGTTACCAGGTTACTTAACAAAGCTTCTCTCACAAGAGGCGAACGGAAGAGATACTATGTGATTTACAACCCATCCTTCATGAAAGCTCATCTACTTTTAAAAACCTGGATATTTCTAAGCCTATCATTACCTTGTAACGTTACTGCCACATAATGTACAGTAGCCTCGTCGACCTATAATTGCAACGTCAATAGCGGGTTTAATTGGGAAACATATAATGCAATACGTAAAAACATATAAAGCAGCTGTTACACAAGGTACGGATGAAAAAACCAAAAATAATACCAATCTTTCATCACCTGCCCTTCCATTCTAATAATTCTTAAGCCTTAATGGTAATAAGAGGAGCTCTCTGTGAGGTAACATAAAAGTTATTGGAACATCGTTAGCATCGTTTTAACAGTAAACAAACCGTATAGTTATTAAAAATAAGAAGCATATTCTTCCCTGTAAATCAGCGGTATACACTTGGAACAGAAAATGGCAAAACAATTAATGGAAAGAAGCAAAAATGGTCTAAAGCGTGGACCAAGAACGCATTCAGTGAGCTCCGCAGTCGTCAATTAAACGGAGTATAATTTTATTAGGGGCCATAAAATGTTTTTAGACTTTCAATAACTTACGTAATTCTTTCATACCATATACCAATTATATCACTTGACAAAAATTTCAAAACCAACCAATAAGCCGTTGTGAGATGCAATTTTTTCCCACTCTAAAGGAATTATTTCATTTAATAAAAAAGAAAAACCACTAGTTTGAAACAAAATCGTTGACTGTACTGCTAAAATGAACTTCCACATGCCGTACTTTTGAAGAATTTTATGGAAGATTTATATACAGTACGATTTACCGATTATTCTTTACGACGTATTTAGTTTCGCTGAAAATGCAGGAAGATAATTCACGCTCTTCAATGCGTCATAGTTCACGGACGTAGTTTTTAAAGTACGATACAGAACAGTGAACTGAACAGATAATGCCTTATGCACGATTCTAAATTACATGAATCATATAAACATCGTATTTTGTAAAGTTAACAAGTACTGGAAGTCTCTTGGTGACATTAGATAATGATAATTGCTGGTGTTGAATGCATGCACCAATTAGATCCACAACTATTGCCTAAAAGTATTCATGAAAAGTGATAAAGATGCAAAAAACAAGAAAGAGCCGTCAAAGATAATTTTTTCCCAGTAATATAATTTTCTTAAAGTGTTTATGAATGCAAAATATTTTTTAGGACCTAACAAATTACCGCCGTTAAAACTAAAAGTCATTCCGTTTATATAGGTAGGTACTTACCATTTGGTAAACTGCTACGTAAATACTTAAAAAGTGAATAAGCTTTTGTTTAGAGAGAAAAGGTGAATGTACCTCTATGAAATACAACAAAATAGAGACAACAGTTTTATACCGCTAAACAAATAACTGCATTTTGTGTAACCGACAAATGATGTCGTTCGTGTGAAATGGCTTCACTTTTCGAGGCGATTTTTGCAATGGCGATTTTTTATTTCGTGAATTTGTATTCGAGGGCAATATTCTAAGTAACAGAGGCACAATTTAAATTAAACATTTTTGGACTTCAGGTTTCACGCAAAATTCTCTGATAAAAAAACTTCTAAAAAAATTATTTTCTAATGAACTCCCATCTACTAGCATCTCACTTAATTCGAGGATCAAAGCAGAATTTTGGAGAAAAGGGAATCGTAGAAAAAAATAATATGCAAAAACAAAAAAGTAAATTTAATAACAAATTGAGGAGGTTTAAACGAAGAATCGAACGAGAGTCTTACACCGTGCCTCACGATGGGTTTAAAACCATCTACTTTAATAAAATGTTTAAGATAAAACTTCAGGCCCTCGGATTTAGCTTTTGAGTTATCCACCCAAAAAAAATGCCAAATAC
The DNA here is from genome assembly GCA_002093875.1 of Calopteryx splendens. NCBI lineage: Eukaryota > Metazoa > Arthropoda > Insecta > Odonata > Calopterygidae > Calopteryx > Calopteryx splendens. The sequence continues at coordinate 299,879 of LYUA01000437.1, forward strand.
ACACATATCAAAATGAGAATATGTACAAGGTTTAAAACACCTCAAAAAGTCTATTTCCCAAGATATCCGAAATACCGTCACTGACGTTCACTTCCCATCAATGGTTCGATTCAAATCAAAAGTGGATATTTCCATTAATATGTACTATAGTATTACAAATACTCAGTAATTACTGGTCCACATTAAGTTACTTGATACATAATAACTAGGCATTTCGCTTTCGTTTCACACTTTGAGACTGAAAACTATTTCGAATAAATAGTCTTAAGCGTAATGAGCGCTTCTCAAACAAAAATTATTATATTAATCCATGGCATGTTTCTCCAAATTAATGTTTTTTCCGAGTATAACGACAAATTTCTTTTTTTTTGCTTCCGGATTCAAAAAAGCTAATTACGATGGGATATTGGAGGGTACTACGCCTCAACATTTATTACATATTCTATCTTCCGTAAAATTTGCAGGTGAAACAATTGTTTATATAAATAAGACGGCAAAAATAAATGGGATACGGTTAAAATGAGTGAAATTGAAACACTGTATCGTATCACCAGAGGAGGATTGCTTCCAACTTCATGTGGATCACATGGCAACCAACAGGAAGGTGATTGTCCTTTAACGCCACTTTAATTGGAGTGATTCACACCATCTCCGAGGCGACCACCGATGGATCAAAATATCCTTGATCGACTTGTGAATAAGCCTGAACGGTCATTACCACCTCGGCGACAGCCGTGAAATAGACCTTTCGAAAGGCAACGTAAATAGATTTTCTTAAAGGTTGACTACTTTGAACATTCTAAGTTATAAAAACAAGGATTTCATTAGCATGGCGTTTTTAAATGGGAATGAGGGGATACACAATCAAAGTATAAACCATTGATTGCCATAAATGTTCTATTATTTGTTTATATACTTTCTTTCAAGAGAAATAACAATTAAAATACTTTGCTGCAGGCAACCTTTTTATATTCCCGGAATGGTATTTCAGGTACGATCTAACTTATTCTACAACGTCATTATTAAACTAATAATCATCATTCTTTGCGTTTGATTCCCAACAAGTTTCTCACACGCCCCAAGAAAAGATAAAAAAATGTAATAGGAGCTACATAACAGGGAGGAGGTTAAATAAGCTTGAGGATACTTTTTATTTCAGGTCGCTTCCGAAATGCTAAACGTTACCAGAACGTTACCAGGACAGACACTCGTATGACGTCAATTGAAACCAGCACAGCGCTAACACCACCAGAAACCAAAGCTGTTTTGGGAATCCCGCTAATTGGATCAGGGCTCCATGGAGGAATAAGCGAAGAGAACGACACGAAATTACAAAAATGTAGGCCACCAACGAGAGCATTAGCAAGCGTCAGGGTTTCCAAGGATCCAGTGAGAGTGGACGTTTCCGACTCTTTCGGACATACTCGAAACGGAGAAGTGAAAATGCGAGGAGAAATTGGGCGCCGATACTAAACGGGTTATTATTTACGCGGCGTGACCGACGTTACACGACCCTCGATACACTGAGTGGGCGGGGTGCCGGGTATCGAAGCGAAGGAGGTGGGGAGAGGGAGGCGGGGTTGCGAAATGGCGTGCCGAGGGAGGGGTGTAGAAGCGGTTCCACAGTCTCTTTCCTCCCGTGTTTCGGAATCCCCGCCGACGAGCGCCCGTGGAAACGGGGTCGGCGGCTCTTACATTTGCTCGGCCACAACTGACCGGTTCCAGCGGCAAGCAGCAAGATACGTTGGGCGCCATTACTAATTATACAAAACATAAAATTTAACAGTCGTATGGATACACCACGTTTTATGTGTACTCATATGCAAAACAAAATAAACGATGCAATGATACTCGGACCAAGAAAAATTTGTTTCATTCGTGTACCTACCACTATTGGAACTCACATTGGTAATAGTGGACACGGAGAGCACAGACTTTATTTCGCTGTTTTCGATATTCACTCGTGTGTATTGATTGCGTGATATTTTTTTTCACATAGCAAACAAATTAATTAGAATAAATTAACGAAACTAAAGGAGAAATTAAGAAACAAAAAAGTGGATAAAATTACACGATTTCTGCGGCGAGCAAAAAACCGTAATAATCACACGTAGCTATTATTTCAGGCGTCCGAAAAAAAGTCATGCATGGGTGAATATTTTACAGTGATAAACATTGGTCGACTAATTTAAAACGTAATGAATAACACTGAATCCCACGGCAGATGGAAGAGCGAAGGAGAATGGGAAAATCGCTTACTTCCGGCGATGAAATGGAAAATATGGTTTTGGGGTTGTAAAGAATGAGTGACGCCAAGGAGAAAACCTCTTTATGGACCGAAAGGTAAGAGGAACTGTCAAAGTTTGACATTGCGTTTAAAGTCTGGAAACGGAAATGGTACCGCGGAGAGTTGTGAGGGTTTGCAACCAAGGATGTCGTTCCGTACTTGCGAGACGAAGGTCGAGCGCTAACGAATGAAAAATCCACCCTTGGGCTCCTATGATAATATCGCACACAAATCTCGGCCAAAGTTTGTACGGAAGAAGCAAGCACATTAAATTACAAACATACTTTTCCATTTCCATTGCGAACACTTCAGAATACCACAAGTGAAAAAAAATTAATTTCCTAAATACCTTGCCACTCTCCCATATGTGACGAATCGCTGGGTGTAACGCAAGTACCTATATAAGTAGGTATATGAAAGAAATACTGACCACAGGTTTACTTCATGTTGATCAGAAGCGTTCCAAAAATTACGAGGTTGAATTTGAGGCAAAAGGGCTGAAATGCATTACAAAAAATTCTTAGCGACTAGCACTCAATTTGAAATCATAGATCGGCAAATCAATCTTCCAGTATTTTTCACCAAAACCTTATTTTTTCTTGATATCCCAATAAGCTCCACCCGATAGCAAATTATAATATTTAATTATTTTTTCAACGTAGACTTTCAACCATCATGTATCCTCGTGACCTCTTTGTCTGTTAAAGCATACCAATAATACTCACCCAAGCTTTGCATTCGTCTTTAACTGAATTCGAATCCATTCAAATGTAGGAAAAATAAAACAATCCAAAGTAAAAATTGCCTGGGATCGAAATGGATAGCAAATGGTACGGCGCATGTAGTTCAAGAGCGAGGAGCAATTACGCTCTGAAAGAGAATAATGTATGGCGTTAAGTCTTCCGCATTACATTCACATCGCCACATGCTAAGTAAAGTCGCTTCGGCGTATCAAGAAATCACGTCGTCCCCTGTCACGCCTGCCGGGGGGATAATTCTCGAGAGAATGAATGCATAGAGGAAAGATCTTGAGGAGGGAGCCTCGTGACAGCATGGAAGGTCGACCGGGTAGTAAGGACGAAGATTTGCGACGGTTGCCCCGATTTAGAGGACAAGGACGGGCGATAGCTACCAAAACAGGATAGGACGAGGGGCGTCAGAAATGTGGATATTTTATACCGCTTTCGCCCGGTACGCAGCTTCGAAAGCCAAAGTGACCTCACTCCCTCACTTGGCACGAACATGAGCAAGTACCAAATCAAGCAACCCAGCCGAGTGAGACAGCTTGGTGCACGATTTCGGAGAAATAGATTATACCAGGAAGGACTTAAGACATGCTTTCAGCGCATGGTGGTCTCGCAACACCGTGAACTTGCAACGCACAATTGAAGTAACAATCTTGAGCTAAAATATCTTTACTACCTCATAATATAAAATCGCACATAAGCTTGACAGTTCACCGAACAAATTAAAGACAAATAAAGACCCTATCCATCCCATCTACGCATAAAATTGTAGTATTTTTCAACTACAATAGGAAAAAATCGTATAGAAAATAAGAATGACAGGAAAATGGCACAATAAAAATGGCATTACTGTTGCAAGTCTTCAAGAGAACATTTTCAAACATTCCCAGGTCGAAAATCACTCCCTTTCCACCGAAAAAAATTGAGTGCAGGTGGGTATATGCCTTTACCTAAAATTCTAAAAATAAATAGACTAATACATTACGGGCAGCCATGATAAGCGCGACCAAATGCAAATTTGGCTGACAAAAAATTCACATAAACAAGGAATCAAGCTGGAATAGGGAAGCAAGCTTTGTACTCTGCTGAATGTTGCTTTCCCTTCATGTTAATACTCAATCGCGAATTAGCCAAGAAAGTGTAAGAAACCTTCTGCTGCATTGCTACTGCTCCAAAATTAAATATTGTACGTTATACTAAGTTATACACGTTCTTGAATGATGTCGCACATCCCAATTCTCATTAGTCATACCTATGACCAAAGTGGGAAGATCCTTTAAAAAAAACACCAGAAGTTATCTTGAAATCACGGTTTCCGAGAGACATGATCTGATCATTTAATCTCCTCACGATTTGATTTTTGTTTCTGAAGATCATTTTTCAAAGGCATCCAAATTTGCTCTAGACAGTTAGTGATAAAAGCTGTGGAAGCTTGACATTATGGTAACAATGGACTACTAATTCAGGACATTTTATAAAATCATAATTTTGTCAATTTGACTAATTTTCTCCTCTCCTGAATTCAAATGATCAATTTTAAATTTTCAATGCTTTACTTAGTTTTCCCATCATGTGGCAATCATACAGATGCCATAAATGTTTTTTATTTAATTTTCTAATCGTCGAGAAACGCTTAGGAAATGAAAATAAAAAGAGGTAAGGAAATGAAGGGAATTGCTACATGTCACTTACAAAGGAAAGCTGCTCGTTTCATGAAGAGTCATTACGATTGAACAGAAGGCGCCATATTGTTATGGGGTAACCTTAGTTGAAACCACTGAAGGCACGACTTAAGCTATACATAGAAATCATTCGAGTTAAACGCTGAAACAGAAGGATTAATTGTGCCTACTCATTACATTGACAAACGAGGCCACGACGGGATGTTAAGGGATTGACTCCTGAACATATACATATGAGGAATCCTTTTTCCATCGCCAAATTGTGTCTACAACATTAGGAAACATACACCTCAATTAGAAATTGCCTGTGTGAAGTGAAATGGTGCGAATTGTCAATAATACTTAATAACATTAATGAGTGGTGACATAATACCCCCTGCCAAACGCCCTTGCGGCGGCTTGCAGGGAAAGATGTAGATGTAACACGATTTTAGGAGTCAATTTTTAAATCTCTGAATTCTCATGACGCTCACCATAAATTTTAAACTTGTTTTGACCTGATTTATGTTTAACCATGAGATTTAATAATGCATTTGGAAGTAATGATGTTTGTGAATGGATTATACGACGTGTATGCTTGCTCGCTTCTAGTTTGAATGAAGGTCAGCATGCATGCTGCGATACTACGATATATGCTTTTCATGCTAATATTTGTACGCTACGAATATACTTTGCATTATATAATATCCACGCCAAGAAATGGCCCTTCAAAGAATCCTAATACCATAACAGGATAAGCCTCGCTCTAGCTTAAAAATCTTGTCGGCGGCAATAGATATGAATGCGATGGGGAAATTGAAGGAAATATCGAAAACGTTTCCAGAATATGGCATATATTTTTAGAAACTCAGATAACCATTCCCAGACTTTCGACATTGAGAATGAATGGTAGTTCCGGGTGCTATGGATGATGAATAGAAATTAGAAGGTCTAAGACTTTAGGTTGAAAGTGAGTGTTCGCTCGCTCCCATCTTTCGAGCGGCTCTCGAGAATAGTGGCTCCAAGGGTCTGCATCCCCGCGAAATGCTTGGCCGGCGAACCGATTCAAGAAAAATCTCGAGTCAGGAAACACGGTGCGCGACACGGAAGCTCGCATTTCAACGCTTTTGCCTCTAAAAAAAACATCGCGGGGGAAGAGAAGTTGGCGAGTTCGAGAAGACTCGTCGAGGGTTAGGGCAAGAATTCCAATTTTAAGAGAATGATCAAGTTCGTAAAAAAAGTTCCTCTATTAAACGCAATATACTAAATCCCTCCGACACGAAAACCAGTGAAAGCATAGAAAAGCAACGGCTTTGGTCTAACTCGCCGAAATACTATTGTGTATAAAGCATTGAAAATAAAATATGGGCAACAAAGTTTAAAAAAGAGAAATAATAAGTAGGAATTTGATAATATAGGTACGAGGCCTGTTTAATAAAGTTATCGATTGCTAAATATTACTATTAGTTGAACAGTCCAACGAAAGCAAAAAGCATGGTACTTTAAAAGTAATTTTAATTAATTAATGCCGACGAGGTAGATGAATTTAAAGAAAAAATAACATAATGTGGAACGAATAACTTGTTATAAATATCTATACATCAAGTGTGAGCTGGTAATCATTACGACCGTTTTCTTTTGCCAACGACCACATGAAGGGTGTCTGCGTGACTGCTGATTACAGAACTTATTGGGAAATCACAGACGACACAGGCTAAGGAACTGTCCCCCTCCTCTGAAGGGGCTAGGCGTTGCTAGGCGATCTCTAACCTCACCTTATATATTATCGAAGTGCAATAAAAGTCACTAAGAGACCACAAGCGTCGCAGTACCGATCATCTTATGGCAATATTTTCTTTCATGACCTTTCATAATTTGCTGGGAAGAAACTGCTGCTGAATTTGTACCTCGGGAGGCTGCGGAGAATTAGCGGGAATTGAAAATTGCTTTTTAGCACAGCCAGCCGAGCCAGAAAAACATCCAGCAAGCAGTACCTACTCAAGTATTTAGAACTTCTATAATTCCTGGATAGACAATGTCGATGCAGCTTTCTTACAACACTACTGGCAAAATGAGGCATTCATATGGAAAACATATTTTTCAGGATTAAGAGTATCAACACTCGAGGATTGAAAGAAGCAAAAGAAATTGAATCTGCGACCACTCATTTTTCTATTCGTGGAAGGAGTATGTTATTTTACGAAAAAGTATACCTTCTATCCATGACATCATACCACCAAAGGTATAAATAACTTGAAGATATCTTTAATTACCACTGCCGCCAAGTTGCACAAGTAAAATCTTCAACACAATAATGAGCATCAAAAGATTTAGTCACCGAATTTACAGTAACTAACACCTCAACGACAGATTTTCACCCAAGCGTAGGACCTTTCGCTATAAATGGAAATAATTCTTCCAACGAAGGAAGTATTTGACTGCCCCACTTCATTCATGGCCCAAGCGAATTTTTACTGTCTTCAGCAAACGTAATATACGCAATAATGAAGGTGAGTAACAAAATCAATGAGCATGATTATGAATAATATTAAGTGAAGGTCACCAATGACGCTTCTCGCACCCGCGCACACATTCCAACGGGCTAAAAGGGAAACGCCATGGTGATGTACGCCCAGGAAACTGGTCAGCAACGATAACACCTAAAACGTCACTTGTATAGTCACAAGTTGTAGTTGTTGACCTTGGAATATGGTTAATAACTCTTCAGCCTCTTCATTCATTTGGCGTATTCAGATTTCCTGCCCGCAATAAAATAATCAACGAAGGTCGACCCACTGCCCAACCCGGGATAAGGCATAACAATTTCATGAGAGCCGGTCGGATTGGGAAATATCTCATTGGCCAAATGTGGTGCAAAATAATGGAGACGGGTGGCTACTGGGGGCAAGGCTCAAGCGCTAACTACCCATTTTTAGATGCCTAACATATCTTGAGAGGCCCCGGGTCGATTTCCGGGTGGGGTGAAGGAAGAAGCCGCGTGACGACACGCGACGCCCCGCACCCCACAAGGCACCGCGCGAGGGTGGAGGCGTCGCTGCCGGCGCCACGCCAGAGCAGCAGGCGCCGCCAGAGTGCCCCACCGGACTGCACGCCTTGGTGCCGGGTGGGACTCCACCGATCGAAATCACAGAATCCACCACGAGGCGCCGATGAAAAATATATCCACAAGGCTCATCACTCATTCAAGTGACTTCAATGCTGGTAATTTTCGTGTCTCGATGTCGAAAACCTGATGTCATCCCGTCGGTGGCGAATTTAGTTTGGCATTTGTTGCTTCGGGTCGTGACATTAAGAGTACTGGATCACTATCGTGGCATGCGTGGCTCACCACCAGACCACTCATAATGTCCAGACACCGCTCTTAAAAATTTCAATCCTAATTGCAAGAAATATTTTTAATTCGTCTCAATCCATCCGCTTGACGTTCACTTTGCCCATAAGGTTATGCAGTGTGTGGTACTACGTAATAAATGTCTATAATGACTCGAGGGAGGATGATTAAATGTTGGGAAAGTTTCCGTGAAGTTTCGTAATCGAGATCTCCTGACAACGAAAATTAAGAAATCGCTGCCGCGATTCGAAAACTGGTAAGATTTACGATTTTAAAACAACGTTAAGATCTCCTTGCACTAGGTAATAACGTGATAGCAGTTCTAACCGTTCTTTCACACGTGCGATTTTAACCGAGCCTCTCCTTTAGCATCGCATTCGATTTTGACGGAATTACGTGTTTAAATGCGCGGTTTTCACAGAATTGCTTTTTGTCTAGCTATAGACACGCTCGTGACAAAAGTGGAGCTCTCGGAGCAATGGAAACACACACAAATGATTTCGAGCATTTCAAATGTAAAATCAGGACGATTCATTGACGGATTACACGTGATTTCACCCTTCCGATGATACTTCGTCCATATTATTACAAACGTTGTCGTCCTAACCCGCTGGGGTTAATCAAAGAATCAACACAAGGAACAATGCCATCAAAACAGTCTCTAGGGATTTTATGATGTGAAATGTTCTAAAATACGGACAGTTACTGTACACTTCAGCTGATCTCGGAAGACGGCGACCTTAGGCTTCCGCGATGTTTGTGATCCCGCCTTAAGGGTGCTAATCGATTCTAAAATCAAGTTCTAATTGCGAATGTGGCACCGGTATGGTGAGACGTATTTAGAGCAGATACAGCCTATTTTTACCTTAAGATTTGCATATGTTAATTCATAGCCTCATGATTTGCAAACCATGGTTAACTGATGGCATTCTTCTAATGATTAAAACACACACCTAGAAGAAAAATAGAGACTTCCTGACGTCACGTGTCCGACGCAAATGAGCATAACTTCCTCGCGACGGGATGAGCGTTTCTCCGCTCGGAATCCGCGATACGAACACCAGGGGACTACAGAGTTTTAGAGCACTTACGTAAAGCGTGTCAGACTCTATTCACGAACTTGTGGCAGATGGCTTAATCGAGTATATTAAAGTCTCCAACAAATTGAATTCGATCAAACTTAATTTCTTCGAACGGATTCCACTCTAAACGGAAGTCGAAATTAATACTCTGGTGACATTATAAAAGTGAGCTACGAAGCGCATAATAGGAACCATTATGAGACATACGAACAAAAAAGTCACATCTACTTGCTCATTTATAAATAACCAATATAACTCAGTGGTTTAAGCTTTATACCACTACTAACCACACATACGTATGGCGATATCTGTCTCAGACCAAAATTAAAGAATGTGCTTTATTAGGAGGCACGCATGAAATACGGCGAGACTTCTGCGAAATTTTCCGCAGCTCACACCTTTACATATATATGAGCGAGTTCTGCAACCGCTGAGTAATTGTAATCCTTGAATGAGAGAAATATAAAGGCTGGATCTTAACTCTGCGATGCCATTTAGACTGCAACTTAACGCAGTGATAAACACATTTTCTAGCTAGGAAAATTCACTCGCTAGTTGCTCAGTCTCGAGGACGCACGAAAGGGTTCAGCAACTTAAATGCTTACTCAGATGATTTAAGTAGACCTGATGGGAAAGCTTAAATCAATGCACAGGAAGCGCAATTCTCAACACCACAGAGGAAACGTCGCGTGATGCTTTTGTCCTGACTAGTGATATTTCTGCATGCAGTAACGTCACTCGGCCGTTTTGGAAAACCGGTAGCGAGCCATGAGTTTGAAAATATGTCCTCCGCAGTATGCAAAACTCGACGAATCTTGCATGACGCACTTCAACATATTATTAGTCTCCATACCTTGTCTTTCGAGAACAAGTACACTAGTTATAAAAATAACCGAAGTATTTACGTACAAACATGGTGAAGTTAATGGGAGTCCTATAAATGTCCCCATTTCAGCAGCAAAGACATTTCGAATTCGTTGGAAACAGTGATCTGCGTCAGTCACAATCCAATTTTTCAGTATTTTTTAACTATTCTGCTGGACTTGTTTGGGTTTTCATTTACAAGATCTCATTCGCCGATAGGCACCGCTTTCCCCATATTCCCAGACGAATCGATCCGTGCCGCAGAGAAACACGGGGGCTCAAGATACCAGCACGACTCGGCAGTCGATGCCAATCAAAAGTCTTATTTACCGAATTCTGGTAAAATTGCTTCAAACTTAACGTTATTTCGCAGCAACGAACGAGGTTTAAAACGTCGATTAGCAGCAAAACTGTATTATTAAATATTAATTCCCAATATAATTTTATACCCCGTCACCTAATATTCAGGTCTAAAATATACGGGGTATAAGGAACCTGGTCAGAGGAATTTAAGATTCATTATGCAGATAATTTTTACTGCATAAATTTCATAGGTTTACGTTAGTCACGCTCGTAATTTCTATCACAAATGTTCGTTATCTGAGGGTTCTTAATAATGGTAAATGCTACCGGCTGCAGGCACCTGCGCATTCGTTTACGAAACTTCGATGCAAGGAGAGTGAATTTAGAAATTGAATGTCAATTAATAAACTAAATAAAATTAAAAGATGAGACATGACGAAAGTAATAAATTGAAAAAATGACTGTAAAACCTCCTTGCGATCGCTAGCGGGGTGAAACGTTCCGGAATTTTACTTGAAATAAGCCCGAAACACTTTTAATGACAATAAAAAAGGGAGTTACTTTAACGCCTTACAAAATAAATTACACATGGAGCTGATTTGAATTCAGTTTCTTTTCCCACGACTACCTTAAAAGTAAAATACTTAACAGTAACTCACAGTTTTCATTCACTTTTTCTCTGATATGCTGGGTTAAAGTTGTAAATCATGGATATTTATCTGAATGGTATTAATCTAAAATGTAACAAAATGATTCCCTTGCGTTGAAAGGATCACCTAATACACAAAACGAATCGAGGTTAGCTCAGAAAGAATAAGCTTCTTCATTTAAGGACGGAGTGGAAATCCGTAAGAGGGCGGAGAGGGATCCATTCTGAGTAATTTTCCCGTTTCCAAATAACGGGGATTCGAATATACTAATACCACAGATTATGAAATGATAACTTTCACCAACGTCACAAGTATTAATTTATTGGCGCCTTAACACAGGGAAGTTTCAACAGGGAATACGGGGATAAAATATTTACAGAAGCCTGATTCTTATTTGTCTCACCCGTCAAACAAGCCTTGTAGTGGGATATCATCAGTATATGATTAAAAAATAGATACATGCATAACTAATCGTAATAACACGCTATCGTAGTTTTAACATAAAAATCACTACTGCTCAGGAAGAATTCCTGAGGAAGGTCTTGAAGAGCAGTAAAGAAGCGACTAAAATTAGCAGTCAGCTACATAACCTCTTGGAATTCGGCGATGAACGGAATTCCTGCTATCCATCGCGTCCTGCGTAAATATAATCACCAAGCGCGTCGTCGTTCACGAAAATACGGCGAACGTAAACTCTCAAACCAAAGGTGCGGTACTCTTTCCTTATTGTCCGCCGCCCGCTTCTCCTACCTCGTTTTACGCTCACACAATTTTCAAGTTTTCGCTTTCGAAGTGGCCGTAAAGATTAAGAATTAAATGTGAGCGAATCAATTATAACATTCAACACCTTGGGAGGAACGAATTTCAGAAAAAGGGGTCTTGCTCGGAAAAAATATTTAATTTTGTCTTGACCGATACCTCTTCTCTGAGAGGGCTCACAATGAACTGGACAATAAGACTATGTAAAATCCGAAATGAGGCGAGGCATGGGGTTAATTCTGTCGGCTAAGGTCGTCATTCAATTGCGAAATATTCACTGGGGATGATCATACGTCACCCTCAGTCGAAGAACTATTTTTTAGGTGGCACATAAGTCGCAGCATGCGATCGCGTTTATTATACGAGTGAAAGAAAAGGGAAATTGACCTCTTTCATTAAGAATTAAAAGAAGGGCGGATATCGACGTGACAGGAGTGAGTGGATGACGGTATATGGAAAGGGTCAACAACCGAGAAGGTGGCCAGGAATAATGGGTCTCTGGTCACCAATGTCAACGAGCACCGATAATTGCTCATTATAACCTTATCATTTAAAAGAAATGATGGACTTTTTCGTTAACAGAAAATTCGTTTGACGACACACGTAGGTGAAAGGATATTTTTTTCTGCCAGTGTTATACTTAAATTGTGCATTAAATTTTACCTACTAATTATTTGGCGTTCAAACCAAATGTATTCTAATAGATTCTGGTGTGTTTTCAATTGTTATTACGTATTCCAAAGATAAAGACGAGGCAACGAGAAAAAAATCATTTCAAAGTATCCGAAAGTGATTATAAAATTACGTCCATCGCCGTTAATTTCACAGTAATCGGAGAATCGCTTGGAAAAAAAAATTAATCAGAACGCCAAAAATTCCAAGCATAAAATCACATAAAAGCTTAGAATATTTTCTTAAGAAAAATGAAAACGAAAGAGAACTTTGCTAACGACACCCAACATGAAGAAACATCCAGTGGAAGAAGATGAAACACACAACACAGAGCTGCGTACGATATTGTAACGAAAAAAGAAGAACAAAACAGTGCAACAGAAAACATTGAAGCGGTGTTATTGAGCAGTGTTGATCGATTTGTAAAGATGAAATTAACGAAGTGGTCTTCCACCTGACAAAGAATAATTTAGAGAATGAAAACTTCCAGAAGGGACGATTATAACTGAATCGATCTTTTAATTGCATACAAAGTTATTCAACATTAAGCACGGTAAGAAAAAGCATGGCACCACGTTTTCGGTCTGATATATAAAAACAAATGAAAAATACAACTAGAATCTCATACCTTTAATTTAGTACTTATTTTCATATAATTTTTATATAATATTTTCATATATTTTATTATACTTATTTTCATATAGTTTATATATACTTATTATAATAGCTACGGTTCAGGCGAATGATTTTTACACTGTGAATTTTTCGCATATATATGCACAGCA
>LYUA01000437.1:329068-352744 GCA_002093875.1 Calopteryx splendens
TTCCCAGGATGACCTGGTACCCGAAAAATGGTACGCAGCTCGGGTGAAGCTGAGGGTGCCCATAGGAGTCACGAGAAATCATTACGAGGGCAGAAGAACTGCTTATGATTTATATCTCACATTAGGCAATGCACTTCTTGAACCAACCGTAGCGACACCAGAATTGGAACGAGGTCCACGAATCCCCAGAGGTGAAACGTCAATTTCTGACAAAAATCAGTGCATGCCTTTTCAAATCAAGTAATTCACCGAGACCTTGGCTTTTAGGCCTCCTGACATTTAAAAGTAAACATCACCAAATGATTTAAATGGTTTTGGAAAAATTTTACCACAGCGTTCCCCTAAAACGCAAGTGGAACTGTTAGGGGGGTGAAGGGTAATTTGGACACAATATTATATTTTTTTTAAATACAAGACGATTGCAAAATACACGGATATATAATTAAAAGGCATCCATTCAACGCAGCCATGAAGTCGTTCCACCTCTCTTTCCACGCCTATCGGGAAGCGGCTGGGGTTACTTTGCAAGTGCGATCAGCGATTAAGAACAAACGATACGAAAATGAAATACCAATCAGTACGCATACCTAGATAAACTGCAACGGAATGCGAGTACACAGTGCGTAACCGCCATCAAATTCATTCGTGATTAACAGTGACCAAGTCTTTGTTGTCTACGCGGCCAGTTATATTCGACAAGAGGTCAAGAATCGATGCATGCATATCCACGCACGTCTGCTGAACAACAGCTGACATCGGTAGGCATATTTTCTCCATGTGAGGTGAGTAAGCAAAATGCTCAGGACAAGCAAACCAAAGAGAACACAGAAATGAAGCTTTAGGCGTGTAAAATAGGATCAATAATTTAAAACATGCATTTTTAAGACTTACAAAATTTCGTTTAGTGCTTTCAGTGAACTGTTTCACGCAGGCTTATGATTTTCTGAGGGAAGTACAACTGTCAGTGTTGTAGCAAATGGAAATCGCGCGAAAAATTGAGCAACATTAACACCGTCACCAATTCGTTGTAGCGGAATGAATTGGCGTACAAGGGTCACAAGTAGGTACCGGTTTCTTTTGTCATGGAATGGAAAGGTACGGCTAATGAAGGGGGGAGGAGGGCCATTCACAAGAGCGCCAGAGGACGAAAGAGATAAAAGGCAGGCAGAGCTTCGGGTTGTGAAATCCTACGCGTACGAGAAAAATGGTGCGCCGCCAGTGGTGTCTGGAGAGATCCTGAGGCGCGCCAAACAAAAGACAAACGAAAAAAAAGAAATATGGGGAGTTGAGTGAGTGTAAAAAAATATGGCTGTTGGGAAATCTTCGTTTTCCTCCTCCAAGCTAGTATCCCCAGAAACAGAGAAGGGGGTCCCTTCCATTCAATGGGGTCGAGGTAAATGCACTGAAATTCGTCGCTTTAACCCGAGGCGATGAAAGGTGGATCTGACGATTTAATTCTCACTAAAATGATGGAGACCAAATGATCCATTTGAATTTATGTGATGAGACCAATGAGAAAAGCTAAGCCCAGTTCCGATGCCGAAATGCTTTATCTGAAGAGTCACTGAAAGGGTTATTGCCTCACCAAAGAGAACAGCCCTGAACCATGTTCGACGAGGATTAGCCAATTTTCCCCTCTTCGTGGAGCCGAACTACAGGAATCGACTCCTTTAAAGGCGACAGCTCAGTCGGGGAAGATCGAGAGAATTCGTTAGGGAGGATTAAGTTTTGTATCAACTCGCTGTACTTGTTTAGAATTAGTTTAGGAATTTAGGAACAATATTCCTATTTAGTTCACCGAAAAAAATAAAAAAACACCAATTAAACACGCATATTCAAAATTTACCTTTAAGTTGAATCTAGGTTCACAGAGAAAGTTTAGGGTTCCAGTTTTTCAATAGTACACACGAAAACGAAACAATGACAACTGCTAAAACCGAAAGCTTAGCACTTATGGAGTAGATATGGGAAGTATAGCATTTACACTGGTGAAGTAGAAAAAATATCACAGCACAAAATTATAAAAAATGGACAAAACAAAAATAAGTCTAAGCAACAGTGAGTTTAAAAATTGATTATTTTAATTTGCATACTAAATAAGTATAAACAACTATGAGTATCTTTTGACGAAAATGTAAAAGAACACTTTTTCCACAAAATGCTTAAGAAGAAAGATGTTAATCTAATATAATAACGCGCTAGTGATTAATAATTCAATTATCATCCACAAAAATTGCTCGGGAATTGAATGAGTAAACAGTGACCAAGGCCGGGTCTACCCTGTTCTAGGACGGGGGGGGGGGCTATTTTTAGCCGTTATATTGTGAACTAGGACAGGTGACTGATGAATACACATGGGATAAAAATTTGTTTCAACATTGTAACGATATGGAATTTTGCTGGCGAGACTTGCAGTAGATAAAATAGAAGTCTGGTGAGGGCCGATGCGGAATTTTTGGGCTGAATACGCCCCAGCAAACGGAGATTCTAAAGAAAAAAACCTATTTGTCTCCGCGAAATCTCCTTCTCGAGATAAGAAACTAGTTACGAGGTGCTCATCCCGATGAAAAAAGTTATGAGGTTATTAAGCAATCAGTAACAGACAGTACTCGATGTGAAAAGGTGGTTTAAACCTGTTCTGAATTATTGATAAGGATGCGATAAACATCGTCGCAAACAACATCGCAAACAACACTTCAAACAGGAGACAATACAATGAGCGACGAAGAGTGATCAAAATCAGAGCATCATGCGTTCCGCGCGATCTAATCGCCCGATAGCGTCGGTGAATGCGATGAAAAGCTTTCTAAATTGCACCTACTAAGGAATTCATGACTCAAAACGTTTTAGGGGGCAGAGGCCTCTGCTAACCTCTCCCGTCCCCAGAGCTGCTCCATGCCCGTCGCTAGAGCTTAGGGGGGGGTAGGATGGGGATTCGGAGATCTTGACAGAGTACTGGGCACCCTCGCGGACCAACTACGCACACGTGCCCTCGCGAGGATTATAAATACCACGCCCGACACGCGCGGTTTGCACCGATTACCATGTCCAATTTCGGATGGCCCAGGGAGCGGCGGAGTAATGGAGATGGGAGGAATCTTTCCAGGGTTCCCTAGAGGAGGCTCCGAGGCGAAAGAGGTGCCGGGGATGACCCCCCGACGACGAACCCGAGGGGACAGGTCATAACATAACCACGCCGCTTCGGATGTGCGTAGTTTACTCACGCCCGAAGCACGCACGCACTCCGCGGGGAGGAGGGGGAGCGGAGGGAGGGAGGGGGGTGGGAGAGTGAGGGCGGGTGTCCCCCCGGTCGGGACGAAATTAAATCGACCCACGCGGACAATCGGGAGGGAGGGAGGGAAGGGTTGGGAAGGAAAATGGCTCGCAGTTTACGCGAGTGGTGTGGTCCCGCAGTCCACTTCTCGGAAGGCGATTACTCATCTATTTGCGGACCCCTCTCTTGTGCATCGGAACCAGATCGCGTCGGTAGGGCCCTGTGCGCGGGGGGAGGGTGGTCTTTAATGGGCTACTTGAAAGAGAAACGCGGGAAAAATCTCCATCAGCGCATCGGGAGTGAGAGGGAGAAAGGACACCGAGAGCGTGACCTGACGAAGGGGTCTCCTCACCTGGACGCAAACACACGTCCCGCGCGGGTGACTCATCGCACGGGATAGCGGGGGGGAGGCAGGGGAGAATGTTGGCGGCACTGTCACGTCGAAAATATTCACGAGGGGGATGAAAAATTTTGACAGCCACGCGAGTGAAATGACAAGGGCATGACTATGAGGGCAAGACTATTTTGCGAGCTGGGGTTAAAAGAGAACAAAGGACCAAACCCGGTGGCCGATCGAGTGACGGCGAGAGGGGTTTGGTGGAGGGAGGTCAGCGAGGAGGACGACCTCTACCCAATGGCACGAAAGGTTATGGGAGGGTGAAACCTAAACTTGAGAGAAAATAATTAACCGAATCTTTTGTTGCATTTAAAAAATTTATTTTAACTTCGGGTAGGAAACTGAGAACCTGAATTAATAGTGTAATACTCTACGAACAACACATTATGTAGTTTTCGAGTAAAACTGCTGACACCATAAAACACCGGAAAGCGAAAGATCATGGATCACAAGCCACATTTGTTTCTATTTTTTTTAGTTTTCCGTCTTCGTACAATTACGTTCTTCTTACCGATGCCGCAGCCAACTATAATCAGTAGGCGAGTGTACCACCTATATCAATGCAATCAACAAGTATTATTTCCTAGTTATTTAATCTGCATGCCGAATAGCATATATTACCTCGCCAAAAAATAAAAACCTAAACAGTTACTACTGAATGAAGGTTTCATAATTTGTACATACTATCTCGTCCAATTATTAGATACATGGCATCCGAACTATTGCTAGAAGGCTGATCATTACCGGAAGACAAGATATAGCACGATAAACTGAACCAAATTAATCCCGAGTCTGAGATCACTCCTGCCAGAAGATCCTTAAGACCATAAGAACCGGATCAATGAGTAAAACACTAAGAAGTATGGATTGGGTTTCACCATCATGGGTTATCAATCCGAGGATTGGTTTGTAGCAGCTCTTTAAGCCATCCTGTTACCTGTCAATCTTTCATTTCTTCATAGTTCCTTGCGCTTAACGTCTTCCATCACCTGTTTCTCGTTATTTATCCTTGTCCTTCCTCTGTAACTCTTCCCCCTCTATTATTCCTTCAATTATGGTCTTCAGTGAACTGGAATGATATTAATAAGTTCTAAATGAAAAATAAACACGCATTATATTACTCAAGGCGTACATTCAATACAGCAGAAAATGGCCTCTTACTATGCACTATAGGAGGTATACATCCCACTGATGCCATATGATGCTATACGTGCCATTTTCATTTTTACCCTATTTCATTGTGGCGGATGAGGAAGCGATCACTTTGAGTTTTGAATAAGAACTTCAGAAATTGTAAAGAATCGAGAATTAAACTGAGAAAAGCGGATATGTTTAAATTTAATTTTTTCCGCGAACGGTGACAGATAAGAATAATTATCAAAAATAGCGCTCATGAAACATTATTTTATGGCTAAGGAGCCTAGTTAGTGTCTTCAATTTTATCTTCTTTAATTACAACCCCTATTAGCGGCTTGTCTTGTATGTGTTGAGCACTATATAATGCCTAGATATATGGTGCATGTTAAGTTGTTGGTATGTCCTTCCATCGCTTGAATTTTATCATCTCGTCGTTTGCCACTAACATTCGAGTAATGTAGAATTTGACGGAGCATATCTGGTGTGGAAGCACCCTCTCTCTACTTGACACCCTAGTTGTGGCTTGCAGGGTGTCATGTAGAGGGAAATGAAATCGAACTCACTTTTCTTGAACACAGTCACTAGTAGCATTCTGCCGAAAACATGGGAGCCGAAAGTTCAGCAAAGGAGAATCGACTCTCATTTCTTTATTATCGCAACAAGGAGCTCGATTGGACGGGCCGGGGGAGCAGGGGAACGAGGTGGGTTGTGGGAACGAAGAGCGATAGAGAGAGGAGGGGAGGAAGCTTGTGCGGGATTGGTTGTGGGAGTGCGGTGACGGAGGAATGGAAAGGGGCTATGATCCGGGGGGAGGGAATGGGGAGGGAAGGGGGAGGGCCGGGGGGAGAGAGGTCCTGAGGAAGGGGGAGCGAAGAGANNNGGGGGGGGGGCGGGGGGGAGAGAGGTCCTGAGGAAGGGGGAGCGAAGAGAGAGATATCGGCCGAGCTGGTCGGTGGGAGGGAAAACAGCTCGATTTGGATTGAATGCTTGTTGCTATGGGAGCTGGGAGCCAGGGGACAGGCAGGCAGCCATCATCTGAGAGGCTTTTTATCAGCAGTTAGAGCCCATTTCGGGGCGATAAGAAAAATAAAGAGATAGGAAGAAAGCGTAGAGGCGATTGCTTCAGTGTTAAAAAACGAAAAGACGCTGGCTTTTATTTGTTTGGACTTCGCTCACTGGTTGCAAGGCACCCCGGTTTTACGAGGACGATTGGATCGAGATGGGGTAAAAATTTGGGATGACTCAAGCATACGCCACTTTCTCCACAAACAGCAGGTGCCAATGAACCCACTTCACGCACCACGGCAGGCGAGGGGGATGTTTCTAATGCGTCGAGATGCTGATAACGGAAGATGTGTACTATGCATACAATACGAGAGGATTTAGTGACTGACAGACACTGATGCTTAGATAAACATCAACAATTGTGTCACTGATGTATTTTAAATGCCAGTGCACAGATACATAAACAGGAGGCGAAATTCAGCCAACCTAAGAGAATTATTTCATGATAGGTAATAGGGTACACTCGATTCCGTACCAACTGAAATAGATCACGCCACTCGCTCCATTACATCCCTTCTTATTCTACTTTCCAATTTTTCATACCAGCAAACAAATATATTATGAATTATTAAATTCACATCTCGGTGAAACAAAAACAAATTTCGAACAAATATTGTTCACATATATTATCGCATAAAAACAGTAGCAATAAACCACCAATCAAGATATGTAAACGATAGCCACTTTAAGTTGGTTTGCCAATCGAATAAAATACATTCTTAACATATCGTTATAGAAAGAACTCTATGCTCGTTTTTCTTTTTACGTCTATTACAACGCCTTTGAATAGGGGCCCTCCAGTTCTTGAATTTGTAGTTCCGAAAGATAAAATTTAGTGACTGGGATATAGCAATTAACGTAAGGTATCCAGAATGATAGCCATTTGTGGGAACATTGCTAAATGAAAGGCAAATATTAAATCGTATTTGATGGCGCTTAATTTGTGATGGCAAAGCAGTCTTTCTTTTTATTAATGGTAATCTACCGGTTAAGGTAGGTTTCTGATGGACACACCCCTCCAGTAACCCTTTTTTCATTAGGTCTTTCTACTCTCCTAAAAAGAATTTGCAAACAACGTTCACCAATGAATATAAGCCTTACTTCATTCCTACTGCTACGCGAAAAAAAACTAGGAAATATCGACGGAATTGATTACATAAATTTACCACATTAGTGAAACATCAAGTGAAATGAATTAAAGGGAATCATTATCAAAAAGAAACAATCCAAGTCACTTCCATGTGAAAATACTTCCAGCACCGTAAATCCTAAACTCGGATAGTAAAACACGCGCATCGTATTCCAAATAAACCACGTATTTCAATACCCCTTCATCCCATTTCGCGCGCTCCTGAATGACCTTTACTAGTCCTCCTCACCAAAGGACAACGCGCACTTTATGAGAGGTATGTCTCTCATAAAAAGCCAACACAGCGGAAAATGGAATATTTGCTAAGCAATGTCGAATACTGCACCAACGGGAAGTACCTCGGATTTCTGCAAACTGGAGCCCCATGCCACCACGCTATACGGGGGGGGCGGGGAGACGGGAGGAGGAAGAGGAAGTGCGCCGGGAAGAAGGCTGCTGCCGGCAGGAGTCGGGGCGGTGGAATTAAATGCCCACGGAGGCAGGCGTACCTGCTGCCTCATTTCCGGTCTCGAGGCACGGAATGAAAATTTCATTGCACCCGCAGGGGGAGAGAGAGAGAGATGCGATGCATTTCCAGACGGAATGCGGCGAAATTTCGTTCCACTCGCTCGTTTCTCACAAACTATCGTTTCATGCCCGATGCCTATTCAAAACAAGTTAAATTTAGTTAAGTAAAGACTTTCTGTATGTACCGTGTGAGACACGCTGAACAGGTGAAATGCAAAAATCTAGACTGCTTAACTCAAGATTTGAATAATATAAGGTCGCAAAAAAAATAAAATAAAAAAATTACAAATGGAAACATGAGAAAATTTCGGATCTATTCACAAGCGATCCTTCCATTTACTGTCCTAATCGAATCTGGCCGCCTGGTTAGCTCTCAAAAATGTATTGCTCAAGAATCTTTGAGAGATATTATCCTCCATAACCTCCAATCAGACATTTTTTCTATCACGTGTATTCAAAGGTTTACGCTTGACCACTCAAGGATAAGAGGCACGATCAAACGAAATCGACACCGACTAGCAACGTCGAGGAATAGCATCCATAACGGACACTCGGAACAAAAGACACGATGTTTCCTCAATCTGGGAGCTCTCCTCTAAAAATGGAATTCCAAGGATGGAGCCGTAAGCTTGCCACCGCAGCCCACAAATGACAGCCGATTGCCCGACTCCTTCCTAACCCCCTGTGCCCTTATTCTTCGTGACTTTTTTCGCCATCACTTTCATTCAGCGCAAGTAACGTCCCATATTTATCACTTCCTTCCAACCAAGCTTTTTCCCTAAAAACGCTAAAGCAGAATTACTAATTATGTTCCGTTAAATACACGAAATTCCAGCATTCGAATTTCTACATCATTCACAAGTGCTATGTAACTATTTATTCGTATATAGAGTTGAGTCTCTTAAGGATCCCGGCCGGCCCCCTTGCCATTCGGGGGCACCCACTACGCCACTGCACATGTCAAAAAAATTAAATTAAATGGAGGATCACTAGTTAATGGAAGTTTTCCAGTTACTCATAACTAAGCAGCTAAGCTAGGTCCATCATTTTCCGAAGCGGACGTGGCGTGATGTGGCAAGCAAATATTTATTTCCCACGCGTAGTTTCATTTCCAGATACTCTTTGATTGATTTTTTTGGAAAATGAATTCCTTCGGAAAGGCTGAAGAGCCTATGTGCAGGCAACATAGACACGAAATGCCAGCAGTCCGTAGAGGATTCAAAGGGCAGTCAATAAAATGGCAACGGATGGCAATATATAGTTTCTTTATTATAAAATATATGTGGACGCGTCTATCTTTTTAATTTGACCCATGAGCTATAACATGAATGATACATATTTATTCTTCTGAGAAGAATAATGAAATGACTCGGTTCATTCCGGACAACTGCCAAAATAGTGGGCATTTTAATGCGAATACTAATCATATGAAATAACTTGATAGGAAAGGAAAGTTGTGAAGTTCTTAAATACTGGGTGGAAAATAATAAGTATTTCCTAATTATTTAAATTACATATGTGACACAAAGGTATTACTACAATTGGAGTGGAACGAGGCGACTGGTATATATAGGTAATTACATTGAACGAGAACACCAGACGCCTGTTTCAGAAAATGTATTCCTTCGGGATTAACTATCCTACCTTAGGTAATTAAATGCATGAATGGATTATGCTAATACTTTCCCGTAATATTGAGAAGATCAAAAACTAGTAGCCTCAACTGAAACGGTACCGTTACTTGTAGCCTTGATTAACCCTTACGGATTGAGATGCACTGCACCTGAGAAGCACTTGGTAGGATATGGTCTCAAATTTCGCCTCTTTAAAAAAAAATAGGCACAAAATAAATGAACTAACTACATTATTTCCATTCATCACTAAGTAATAAAAATCGTTAAACTTGCTCACTACACTGAAACGTCAGATAGGAGTACTCGACGGAATATAAAACTGGACTACGATATTAAATTAATGCCGTTTCACTCTGAAGATGGAACTAAATATAGCACCTCTATACCGTCATGACCACGTAAGACTTGATTCAAGACAAGAGGCAACAAAAGAAACTGATCCCAAGGTGTGATAAAAGATAACAAACAGCATAGTTTGTCAGACGCATAACGAACGAGAGCGGAAGGCTAAGGAAA
The DNA here is from genome assembly GCA_002093875.1 of Calopteryx splendens. Lineage (NCBI taxonomy): Eukaryota > Metazoa > Arthropoda > Insecta > Odonata > Calopterygidae > Calopteryx > Calopteryx splendens. The sequence goes on from LYUA01000437.1 coordinate 338,749, forward strand.
ATGTAAGACTGCCAAATATTAACGAAATTTGGTGACTTGGCTTGGACAACATCTAAAGATATAAAAAGCAGGAATGAATGCGGAAAAAAATGCCCTCGGGGTGAAAGACAAGGACTTTAATTTAAAAATATTATAAACTAATTATTTTATCTATGATCAATTAGAAAACATACATCATGGATTGTTCTGAGGCCGTCGCGCCGCAAATTCGTACTCCAGTTACACACAAGAAAAGTTTCAATACAAACAAAAAAGACATTGTATTTGAGAACGCCGTAACCATGTCTACCCAAAAGACCAAAACCCAAATGAGAATGGCAGCGGAAGGGATGGTGAACGCAAAAGAGAAAGTAGGTGGGCTAAGAGAATAGGGAGAGTGAAGTGAGTGAAAGGAATGATGGAGGAAACACATAAATGGAACTCAAAGCCTAATGTATGATAACGTTTCAACGATCTAAATTAAGCTCAGCGAGTATCTTTTCCAACCAATAGTGAATAACATGAAAATTACTAAGATTTATCCGTTTCAACTAGCAGATCATGATCTTGTTACAGCAATTAATTAATTCTAAATGAAGATTGCGAAAATTACATGCACCTAAAGCTGATATTTCTCTTCTGCAGTGACAACTATCTTTGTGTGTTCTCTGCAGAAATAACCTTTCACGATTTTCTGGAAAAGGTAAAAAAGACAGAATTTAATAGGGCCTATTATCAACATTATTTTTTAAAACCATAAAATGGATAATTGGCTATCTAATTTCTTGAAAGCGAAAGGCAATTACTTTAACAGCAAAGGAACTGAAAATGAGTGCGTTGTCTATTGGCAAACTTGTTATGTTAATGCGTGTGCGATTTGTCCCGGACAGGCTAAGAAAGTCATTTTAGATGCAAACTCTCGAGAGCGGCTTGAAGAGGTGGAGTTTGCTCGAGAGGTTGCGAAAGGGATTATTACGAAAGGATTGAAACGATGCAAGTTCATAGGTGAGGAGACTTTTTCTCCTTAATTATCCATCACTGCAAGAGAGGCTGATGGCAGTCGAATAGAGGCGCACAACACAGGAATATTATGAACCAAAATTCGGAAAGAATATAGTATACGATCCGAATAATTAAGTTTCATACGAGAAATGGAAGTGATATGAAAACGTGTACAACTACTATTCTGTTACGGAAGATACTTTCTAGATGACTTTCTAATCAGTACAGTAGAGACAATAATTATCCGCTTCCGAAGCGATTCAATGATGGTGATGATCTTTCGAGTTAGACCTCATATGGAACATATTGCTGCTAGAAGTTTATTTTGGGATGCAACGAGTGACTTCGTTTCTGAAGATGCTTGGTTCAACGGAAGAGAAATTTCGGGCCGCATTCATACTCTATACGCAACCATATCCAAATCGAAATCCATTTGTGAAAAAAATACATCAAACAATCGCCAAGGAGCGCAACCACCACTAAGGGCGCACACCCACTCCACTTTAAATGATAACATAATTAAATAATGCAACATTTTTTACTTTCAAACGGTCGCTATAAGTCATTTATTTCAGTTAGACGCATCGATACAAATAGCGTCTCATGCGAAATCGATTAGTTAATACGAAAATCGTAACGGATCCCCGTATAAAAGCCCGCAAACGCTGATCAAATGTAAATTTACTTTACTAATCTAAACGCAGAAAGAAGATGCGCCTACAAAGGGTACGAGACATTTTACTCAAGCCCTTCCAAAGAGGGAGCATCGATCCGAGAACGGTTTTCGCAGCGGACGACAAGTGAAATCCGTAAAAAGTTAGTAGCAGGCAACAAATATTTAGCACGAGAACTTATACCGAAAGACCCACCCATTGCAAGAATGGAGTCAATTCTTACTAGTTTTGGCTCGTGAGTTCACGCATGATTTCCTTCGTTTCATACTCGAAGGCCACATACAACTTTGGCAATGTATATGCATCAAGACAGCCCGTGGGGAAGTTGACCGCCTTCGGACCTGAGTTACGACAACAAAGGGAGCGGTGGAGGAAAAGGAATCCATCTCCTCAACCCCTCGCTCTTCCGCCACGCATAAACCCAACCCCTACAGGAATCACAGTTCAGGCCCTCCTCGACGATTCCTCCATTTTGCGATGCAGGGCGTTGTCAAATCACCGCCAATTCTGGACAGAAAATGTTCGGTCTCGGAGTGGTGACTTAATTTTGTGACGAGGTGCACAATCGGCTTGGATTCATTCTCTCGGTGCTCCATCGTCATATGGCTCAAGGGAAAATCTAACAAACTTAACCAACTGCTTCAGTGCATTTTCATTGAGACGAATAGCAAAAAGGGTTATCTACTAACCGCTTTTGCAATTGGCCGAAGGAGCACTTAGTTTGAGAAGGAAATAGGTTTCTCAACCAGAGACGTTTGCGGTCAACGGTAGAGGATATACTCATCAAAACGGACTCTTAACGGCGCAAAAGACGTTATTTCCTATGACACACGCTTCTATTCTCGCTTCCCAAAAACTGAGCATGAGTAATAACATTTATCGACAACTAAATGAATGAGTTCAAGAAAAAATCTATCCACGTGGGCGTTGATGCTGAGGAAACCAGAGACAGGCAAAAAATTACAAAATTGTTCGTTCTCACATTTCCAAAAACGGAAGTCGCGAGGAAACAACAAAGCTACACATCTGTAATGAAATCAACACTAAATGCACATTATTTTACTCTGGGCCGAAATGGCAGATGGTTGGGAATTCGAAGCATCTGCTAGGTGATAAGCGGAATCTCAAAAATGACAACTTACGTCTGCTCCATTTCATTTCAAACGGTATGTTTGCGACTGCCAAGTATTCTGTTCTCTCTCCATAACCTCCACATTGAGTTAGAGAACTCCTAAATTAATTTAGGAATTGAATATTTTAAACGGAATCTGAATATAGATTCATCCGGCCAGATAGCCGGAATCATTAGATTTTATTCAATTCTCAAAAGCTTTCGCGGGGATTCTCGGGGACCCCCAGAATGGCGACCTGCACGTGGCCATAATATTCCCGCATGGGCACGTTAGGCGGAATCTCACCCCGTGGCAACAGGACGCCGAACGCGGCGGAGAGATCGGTCCATGCACCGCCAAAACGGCACGAGGTGGGAGGGGAGGGAGGCTGAGCGCCCACCCTCCCCCTCTCCAACGCCCCTCCGAAAAATCAATCAGGACCACGCACGCACTCACGCAGTTGGGACCTCCCGAAAAACCCTCACCGGCATGCGTCGCGCGCCGGCAAAAACCGCCATGCGCATGCCCTGCAATTACGTCCGGGGGAGGGGGGGGGAGGGCGAGTGGGCAATGGAGAGGGGCACCGCGAGGCTCCCTTCCCGCAGCGACGGGCGCAAAAGCCACCCCTGAAATGGGGAGGAGGATCGCTTCGGGGCCCATCGATTGCTCCTTGGCGTCCTTGGCCTCATTCCCTGGCCTCCCCCTCGCCTCGGAGGAGTGAGCAGACCCCTGCGAGGAGGAGAGACAGAGCCCCACACACAATGCGCCCCGAGTGAGGGTAGGAGAGAGGAGAGGGGCTGATGAACGGTGGTCAGGGGTGGACGCAAATTGAGGAGGAAGAGACGGAGAGGACGGGGTGGGAGGGTTGCGAAAAGGAGGGGAGGAGGAAGAGGTGGAGGGGGAGATAAACAAGGTGGAGCTGGAAAGGGGTGGAAAGACTGAGATATCGAGGGAGGGAAGCGGAGGAGGGTATTAAATTCAGCTTCGACTTTTGGCGGCCCTGGTCGGTATCCGTAAACAAACCGCACGAAAATCGTCCCTCGTCTCCTTAACGACGCGCTCTCTTCACCGGAATCCGAGCCAATTTTGTCCCCGCGGATAGAAAATTCGGACATTTCGCACTCCGGAACGACCATTACTATTATTCCAACCACGGGGAAACCATCTTCTGAGATGCTTTTGTTCCGTTCAATGACTTCTTCACATCGCTCCTTTCCCCGTTTCGCGGCGCCGTTCGCCGTGAAGCCCCCAATGAAGCGACTCTCAAAGACAGGATCGACCGGTATTTCGGGTGACATCACCAGGTAATATCTCAACCGATCGACACGCATCCACGTGCTAGTGTCGGAAGCGCACGGCGACATACGCAACGAAACATCGACACTGAACGCTTCCGCAAGCAATGCCCGTCCTTATGAGCAAGAACTCGCGGTTGGCTTTCTTATCGCCCGCCAACTGCAAACAGGACGGACGATATGCATATCAAATGCGAAAGAAACGGCGCCCAAGGGCAACCCGCTGAGGACCCTTGCTCCACTAGGCCGCGAACTCGAGAATCATTTCGAAACTCTTATCTTTTTTTCTTATTCCCCCCACATGGGGTGCCTCCCCACGGCAGGGCTAATTAATAGTTAGGTAGCTGAAAAGAGAAGAGAGAGAGAGCCGCGACCACCACGTGGAGAAAGATTTCAAGGACTCATCCTTGCCTCGGATAGCGCGCACCCTTCACTTCGGGTCCCCCTCGCCCACACCGCGATCGATGCGCCACAATACCCACCACTCGGGGTGGGGGGAGAGGAGGAGTATTCCCTCCCCCTCCCTACTGGAACTCGTGACATTGATGCACCAATTTGCCTGAGAGCTTTCCGACCATTCCGGAGGAAGGGAAAAAGGAAACAGCAGTGGTGGCGGCGACGGAGGATGGGCGGGGTTGCTCCGAAAGATCGCGCACACACACACATTAATTTAGGGCCTTTCTCGGGGTCAAGGGAGGAATGGGCACGCGAGGCGGGGCGATTTACGTCAGCTAACGTAATTTGAGGGCACTACTTGCGGCTTAACCTTCGTCGATCATTCATCCAGAACGCAGAATAAGCGACAACTAAACGTTTGAAGCAAAAAAAAAACTAGAAAAAAGATCCTCGCCGAACGTTGTTGATCTAGCACCTCATCCTAGAGAGAGAAAGAGCGAGTGAGTCAAGCACGCACGTTCAACGAAAGCAACCTCCTACAGACATCCCTCGAGGTGGATGCGAGCATGGGAAACATATTTTACGTTCACAAAAAATATCGACATTAAGGTGAAGGAAAATCAATGCGAAGAACAAGCCTGTTTATTTAAACATGAGTATAAAAGACAATTCACAATGAACAGAGTTAGGGCTGGGAACTTGGTCTCGAATTCTACTGGAGTCGGATAATTATCATAGTGGTTTACCGTTTTGCGGTTGATTTTGAACATTCGCTGAAAACTGTTTTTACCACCATGAATTTCACTCCTTAACACGCGGCGGCACTCAGATCCTGAAGGTGCCCCGTGATCCGAGGGCTTTAAGCTACCCGACCTTTCAGATGATACTTCAAACTGTACACCCATTGGCGTCTTTCCTTAAGAGAAGGCTAGTTATATAGAAAGAGTTTTTCTCCACACTTCGCTCAATAGAGCCCTATTCACCCCTAATTACGCATTCCCTAACGGCGCAAAAAAATCGCAGCTGTGCCTTCCCTAATAGCTACCGTTTTCGGATATGCACAGAATGCCTTAATATGGCGCAGCAACCAAAAGAATCAATAACTGGAGAAAAATATTTCCTTTTTTTAACTGGAAATTATATCTATCGTGATAGTTTTTTTTATAACTATCCGAACCCTAGTTCACTAAGTGTTTTTCAAAGAGTTACTATTCAAATTCATTATCTTCACACCAACTATAAGAACTAATAAGGTCTTGCAAATTATTGAATGATTTATTGATTTCACAGGAAAACCTTTTAACATATTGCTTATACAATTTTAAGTGATATTCGAGCATTTCACGTTTCCATAATATTATTTTAAGCGCATTGAAGCTGTAATTAACAATAATTAATATTACGCTGGTAATAATTTCTAGTCAAAACGTTTATTAGTGAAGAGTCAAGAATAAATTTAAATGTTATAACCGAGTAACGAATTTCATTAGCAATGGAATAAATCGTACGATATTTTCAAGAATAGCATGCCTAAAGCAGAAGGCAGTTGATTAGAACACGACAGTCGTTTGGTCCGAAGAGGCGCACGAATTTCACTCCAAAATGCACAAATGTGACTCGCAATTCGTCGCCTTCTCGCAGACTACACTACACAAACACATACGAAGTTGCTAGTCTTCAGGAAACTGTCGCTGGGTTATTAATTTACTATTTAAGTTACAATTTTTTTACTATTATTTTACTACTATTTTATATTTAATTATTTAACTGTTCAAATGAAAAAATAAGCATTTTATTCCTTGTTTTTTACTCCCAACGTTTTTCCCGAAAAAAACACTAAGTCATCGTAATTCCAGGTTTTCCTGTTCAACTCTAGGTCCTTTTTTCCCAAGGATTCTAGGTTTGCCGGCCAACTTGAATAATAAATTTTAATTTTTGACTAAATAGGGAAAGGACTTATCTACTAGCCTACCATTGAAGATGTTTATACTAAAACCTATACGCAGAAACTATGCCGTGGAAATGGAAAAAACTCTATCCTCACTATTAGTATTAAATAAACTGTTGAGCACACATTAATTAAACGTGTATTAAATGCGTTGCTACTTCACGAAAAAAAATACACTCTCGTTTGTAAGGGATGCATCGGCGTAAATAACTGTTCCCAGTCCAGTTGACAGAAAGCGCCTCTTATCCGACGATCATCAAGCGTCGCCGTCGTACGGTTACTAAGCGATTTGACTGACAGCCCCGTGAACGCTTATTACTGGATATCCGGTGCAAACGTCGTGGTTACGGGACGTCTAGGAGGACCGTGCCTCAGTAAAGACCGGTCCCGGTGACGCAACTTAGGAGAAGTCCATCGACGTTTATTTAAACCTGATGGGAAAAGTATTGATAAGAGAAGCGACAAAATAACGAAAGAGTAAACCATCTGCTAGCCGTGGAAATGCCCTCCTTCGGGGAAACGATAGCTTACGAAACGAGCACCAAAACGGATAACTAAGACACGTTTGTTCTCGTTTCCAGAAACGATACGCCTCGATGTCACCAAAGAAGTTCAGAGGTTTTGATGTGGAGAGCACTCTTAAGCCTTCCTCCGACGTCAACTTTGAACAGCTATTTCATAATCCAGGAGAAACGCCGTAAAAAAACCTCGTCAGCCGGTCCAACCAGTAGGGGGGCAGTCGCAAACGAATACATTCATGCTTCATGCACACTAATGAGCCGAATTCTTCGTCCAAAGTGACAGTGAGTGGAATTCACTTCAATTCTCAAAATATTTCGTCCGACCACGGACATTTTTCCGTTACCGAACACCCCTTAAGTATGCTTGGTGGGTTCTGAATAATGGTTGTAACTATTCAAAGATGAAAGTGACCCCCACTCGAGACACCTCCCCTACCCTTTGAGAAGGTGACCATCCGAAGGCGCGAGTGATCGATTGTGCAGCTCGCAATGTCACACATGACATTGTTTCGCAACTGCGTGGCGCTCACGTGGCGCATCAAACGAAAGACACTGCCGACGACACGGCCGATAGACGGTCATCATTACCTCAACCGGGGTAATTGCACGTAATAGCGGAGGATTAAGCGTCAGCATGATAGCGATCGTTACAACATTCACTTGGCAGTCCATAGAACCCAATGCTATACAAAACGTCAACTTTTATTTTGGAAACTATAATATATCATTAAATTTTATGATCAATGTAAATTACGAAAACAACCTAAATAAGTATATATTTTCCAACCAGCTTCACCACACTGTAGCACCTTCGGGAATTACGTAAAGCCTAATCCCTTATTACCGAGTTAGCGAGTAGTAAAACTGGTTGAAAATTAAATTTTTATTTTCGGTGGCAGCACCGTCTTTCTTCGTAATTTCCAATCATCATAATGGAATTCCACAAAGTCTCAGCCTCAACTATCCCCGTTATCAAATTGTATGATCGTATGTGTATAATTGTATGATCGTATCGTATATGGTCGAAAGATGAAGCAGGAGACTGACCTATGCGATTTGAAGCTACATCTATGTGCGCTGTACAATGACATTAAATGCGATGCAATGATTTAAACGAATGGGATGTGAGCCAAATACCATTTAATGCAGACATCCGATATTGAAAAATATATTGAAGGGATGAGGACTGAAACAGGGTTCATCGAGTAAATCGTTATCGCCAATCGCGTATCGATACAGCCCACGGAGTCGAGGGAGTACGAGGAGAGTTCGAGCTCTCATGTCATCGAAATTTTAACGATACGTGCGGTATGAAATTCGACGTCGCCCATTTGCGTGATCTCGGTACATCAGAATTTTTCCAACACCCCATTTACGGCGCAATGCGACGTTCAACGACGGAAGTCTCGGCCCTAACACGGAGGGAATGGTACCGAGCTGGCCGATGGCCACCGTCTGTCTGCCTCTCTGCGCGAAACATTCGACCAATATAGCCTCACACGTTTTACCACTCAACAGTTCCTCAACGAATGAAAATCAATGACGTAGGCCCTTTGGAAATATTCTGTGCGGTTAGTTAGTTACCACAAATACTTTCGGAATAAAAAAACTGGGGATTAATTCGCACTCATAGAAAAGTATTGATAAGATTGATCATCGTGGTCTATTAGTCATCCGAAATCACTTGCATTCCAGGTCTAAATTTATGAACAGCAAATTTGTGACAGGAAATAACAAAACAAGTGGCCTCCCACTCAATAACATATCATGCAAGTCCTTCGACGGCACACTTCAAAGGCGTACGACAAACACGAACATTTCAAAGGCGTATATTATAATATCAAGAGAAATGCATTACAGAAAAACGATACCTCATCAGAGCGGCACGTTGTGTTACTAGATTGCTAACTAAAATTCCTTGGCGAAAACAGAAATCTGCTGGAAAAGCCCGAGAAAAATATACATCCCAGAGAAACAGCAAGTCAGTCGAATTCGAATAGTTAACTATTTCGCAAAAAACTTAAAAAAATTAAATAGAAGGCCGTATTTTTTCATTAATTCCATCACTAAGGCAAAGAAGATAAATATCAACAGGATTGGAACGGCGAGATATTACAGAGTTAAAAAAAACTATTAACACTTTATTTTGCTTTGTACACCCACGTTTGGAAGCTCAAATAAAAAAATACACCGTATTATTAAATAAACAAGAACAATGGCGCACCTTTATGAACAACAAATTGTACATATTTCAAACATGTCTCCCATAACAGAACAGATACGCGAGAGGTATCTTTCACAACGAGCTTTCAAGCCAGCGGCGCGGATGCCAGTGCGCCACAAGGTCCGTATAGGACCTTGATGCGCCAATAGTACCTATGCTGCCATCTCTCGGCAGTCGCGTAAACCTCTCGGAAACTGGTGTCCGAGTTGGAAAATGGCGGGTAATACGACTACGCAGAGAATGAACGTTTCGAATCTGAATTAGTTTTTACTTGATAACAAATTTTCAAAGCAATAAATTAAGTGCAAAATAAGAAAATAAATTCTACCGTACACCATACAGAATATATTATCGTAAATTTTCAACTAATTCCTCTTGTGGATCTTGCGCATACATTGTAAATAAATAAAGGGTTGATTTTTTTAGAGAGTAGCAAAAGGGTAAAAATATATACCTCTCGACCTGCACGCACAGATTACCCAGAATATTTAGCCATGAAATTCAATTTCTCTCGCTGAAGGCAAACGCGCAGTCGGGAGCTGTACTGCGTATTTATTCAGCGGCAACGAGTTCTCGGAATTCGACATGCAAAAAAAGGCAACGATGAGAATTGCTGCTTTCGGCTACTTGGTAACAGTTAATATTGATTATTCAAGACCTATTCCGGTCTTCAGCAAGTGAGTCCATGAGTTAAGGCATAGAGTAAAGTCCTATGGTTGCGGTAAAACACTACAATAAATTTTTCGTTCACTGCACAGAGGGTAACATCTGCAATACCAAAGGAGCTTTTTCTAAGGCTATGTTTATAATAATAACAATAGATAAGCACTCTTGCGATAATTCACTGCTTGGTCACTAGACTAAAATTTATAGCATTTACCCATATTTTCATTATTTGAACATACTTTTGGGGCGTAGAAAATGCTAAAATTCTAGTCCTAAAATGCCCTATACGATACGTTGCCTCACGAATGCACAACGAAATAATTGCATCGATTTATAAAAAATTCTAGTCATGTTCTAATGTGTTTTTTAAGGCATGTTCTTAAAATGCACAATTATAGTACTGTATATATTATGCCTATTACGCAAAGAAAACTGGGAAACCCAAATTGAAAATATCGCCGGAGGTAACTTTGTTATTAAGGGGTTTACCGATAGATTCCTTCACCAGTTCTACAAGTTTACCATGCCCATGTCCTCATCACTTCATAATTGGGTTCTTAAAGAGGTTATCGGCTCAGCAGATTTATTACGACGATTGACAGAAACTTTTAAAATCCAACTGCAGACCTCGATTTTGCGTTAACAAAAGTCACATGCAACACGGCCCTTCTGCGATCGTGGCGACAGCCAACTAAAACTCTCCACGGTAAACCCATCGACACTCGAGCCTTGACAGCCAAGGATCAATTACTGTTCTTTTTAATGAACAAGAGCATTTTTTTCTTTCTGTCAGGGCGACCCAGAGACCCCGAAAAATAAGTCCCTAATGAACTCTGGACAGGTTTCCGAAATTCACACATTACGTGACTATTATGGAACCAATAAAAATGGTAGGTAGAAACACACTATGGACTCTCAAATCCTAACACTACCGCAGAATAAATAATCCGATGTGGATTTTATAAAATGGTATCTACTGGTTTCGAAAATAAATTATAAAAGTACAGACTTCATGCATGGCCCTTGTGGAGGTTCCGAAAGGAATTCCTCCTCCGGTGAATCAAAATTGAAACATGCTTCCGAAAAAGATGGAGTTAGTGTCTGTAAGCTACAAGACTAATACAATAGACGGCAATGCTAATGTCAGCGCGTGGTTTGAGATTTTGGGAAATGCAGTTAAGCATGTATTACAAATATGGTGAAACGGGTATCACAGCATTCACACCGAGAATTTAAAAGAGAAAGGCCTATTGGCAAACGAAATAATAGTTAAAAACTTTTCCAAGCTAAAAATATGGAGTTAAATTCCTAAGTCGTGGCAGAAGTGTGGGGCTATGTGAAGAGACGCTATGAAACGTAATTAACTGTTTCTTGTCTCTAATTAAAATCACGTCCCCATGATTAATTTCGGGACTAATTAAAATGACCTAAATTTCCAAAGTTTTCGTCATCATATAGAAAATTAAAATCCCGTATTATTTCCAAAATACCTACGAAAAATGTGTACCTTCCTTATTATTACTATTTGTCGGTTTCATTGAATTCGGTTATGAGAGAATTTCGCAGATAATAATTACTTATGTCGAAATGAAAAGATGCTTCACAGGAATTTTCGTTGAATGCACGACTAAAATAAATAATAACGAGGAAATTTATGAATCAGCTCAATTTTTTTAAAAAGATTCTCAGAATTATGAAATAATACGTATTTTTTTCTTAAAATTCAATTTTCGTAAATCTTGTTACCGAATGTATTATTTAAGGAATAGATTTCGGCTATATCGATAAAACTGACCCCAACCTTTGGCTAGGGAACACTGGGCACTTTTTAAAAAGGGATACTAAAGATGCGTCTACTACGACCAGTACAAATACCATAAAAATGACAGGATAATGGTTAACGCCATCAATTGTATGATTTTTAAGTACTACATTGATAAGTTGAAGTTAAATAATTGATATGCGACCTAAGTATTAAAAAAACTGACTGCGTTTTTTGTAAAAACAATTCATTTCATAAATCTATATAATTTCTAATGTGCGTCTCTCTTCACAACGGTAACTTAAAAAGCTCCAACTTTATACAGTATCGAACACGGAACAAACTCTTTTAAGACTTTACTTTTTACGTTTCACCCACGAGTGTACCCGGTAAGAGGAGAGGGAGAGAAAGATTTCTCTTATCATTAGGCAATGGTATACAAAGTAAATATAAAGGAAGTACATAAATTGACTAGAACTTTGGCACACACAATAACTAATTTTCATTTAATTAGCCATCTGGTGACGTCGCAGTGTAATCACTAATATGAAGGCACATAAATCTGCTTCAGTACCTCATACAATTATTTAGACGATGAATAATAATAGTTTGTTGTGATAATTCAAGGTTCAACACAGTCCTAAAAACCTGACTTTGCCTAATTTTGCATTTCGAAGCAGCAGGGAGAATTGAACAATTAAATACAACATTAACAGTAATGACGCGTATAAACAAGAACTAAGGTCTTAGCAAGGTTGTTCGTGATTTAAACTCCTCGTTAACAATATTTTAGTTCAATTCTTATGCTAGAGTCACGAAAAACGAGTCAAGTGAAACACATGCGCTTTTCAAACAATTACCTTATTACGTATCAATTTTTTCTTTTCTTTCACCCGTACGTCATTTTTTCGTATTCCAATGCGATTGGTTTAAAAAAATTTATCCGTTCCCATATTATTTAATAATATTCGATAAAGATCTCATTCACCCAAGAAAGTCGCACTGCTATCGCATTAATGGAAACTGAGTGATTTAAAGAATCCACAGCGGTCGTTCCCAAAATGCTTACGATTTCCTCAAAAACAAAAGGCGCAAATCGAGACCCAAGGAATTATAAAAAATATATTTTAATAATCAGACGTAACAGAATGTGCATAAATTTATCAGTATAACTGAACGCGTTGAGGACCATGGAATACGTAGCTAATGGAATTAACTATCGAGCAGACCGCAGACGATAAGCTAGGTCAGGCGTTCGAATAAAGCTCTGAGTATGGTTTGTGCCAAAAAATGATGACATTTTATTCAAGAAGTGCGGTATGACCCAATGCGTAAGTAGAGAACATAAGATAAATATTCTTACTATATGCTGAGCGACTGATGATGCGGCAGACAGATACGCTTAATTCGCGCAGTGAATTAGGTTACTTAAAAGTATCAATACAAACAAAACGAATACTAATATTTTTTATGAAAACCCTTAGTAGGAAATATTAAGAGTGAATTTTTGGTCCAAATGCACTTCAGTATTTAAGCATCCTCCACCTCCTTTATTTACATAATTTTTCTAATCCCAAATTGCGTTTAAAGACCAATAAATTCTAACATAAATAATTGTGCCCAAGAATAAAATCAAAATATTACGCAAGGGTAATTTGAAGATTATAGCTGAGTCTACCTTCCTCCTCACATTCGAGATTACCGATAGCATATTACGTCAACGACAGTTGAGCCCCAAGCCCTGATATAAAATTACATTTATATTAGGAAACAGACGTCAATGTAGTCGGGTCATCAGCAAAATAAACACCCTTGAGGTGAGCTTACATGATGGGAAGCCAGAAAAGTGGCTTACGGAGCGCTATAATAAACTCAGTATAACTGAAATAAGCATTCATGGTGACATAAAATTCCTTTTACGGGAGGCCATACCTCAGCCATGATAATGCGTGACAAGAAAATAGGAAATCGAGCGAATTATAAATCATGCCCATCATCATCTGAACAAAATAAGGACAATTATTTCCATTGGATCGTACGCTTCCGTTAATGCTACTGTCCGGTAAGTCAGACTTATTTGCCAATTTTGATTTTTAAATCTCTTCGTTTCAATACCTAAAGTTCATATTTTCCATTATTATTAATTAATCTAAGGTTCAGAAGTATGTTTTACATGACCTTTTATTAACTAATGCGCAAACCGTATCTTTTCATGAGCTTGAAAATAAAATTATATTACCCTGAATTATTCTTCAGATCCAAATACTTCCACAATAGTCAATTATTGAAGTAATATCCGAATCATGTAAACGCAAAAGAATTAGGAATTCCTATCGATAGAATGGCATTTATTTATTTTTTCTAGGGTGGAATGCCTATGGTCGACATATTTCAATTACTAACATTCCGCCGGAGCA